>CAKAJE020000345.1:0-83696 GCA_916610135.2 Macropis europaea
GGCGAGTAAAATGCCCTATTAAACTTCTAGGGTAGGTCAATCACAGACCAGATTAGATCATTTTACATTCTGGTTAATAAAATAATTCAGCGAAATTCTATCACCTTTGTTCAACTTTCGTCGCTCCTATTTCAGATAGCGTATTGGGCTAAGCGGCATCTCAAAGCGCATGAAATGGCGAGTAAAATGCACTATTAAACTTCAAGGGTAGGGCAAACAGAAACCCGATTAGATCATTTTATATTATGGTTAATTTAAGAATTCAGCAAAATTCTATCACATTCGTTCAATTTACGTCGCTCCTATTTCAGATAGCGTACTGGGCTAGGCGGGCAACTTAAAGCGCGTGGAATGGCGAGTAAAATGCACTATTAAACTTCTATGATAGGGCAATCAGTGACCCGATTAGATCATTTTATATTTTGTTTAATATAAGATTTCAGGGAAATTCTATCACATTTGTTCAATTTACGTCGCTCCTATTTCAGATAGCGTATTGGGCTGAGAGGCATCTGAAGGCGCCTGAAATGGCGAGTAAAATGCACTATTAAACTTCTAGGGTTGGGCAAACAGAGACCCGATTAGATCATTTTATATTATGGTTAATTTAAGATGTCAGCTAAATTTTATGACATCTGTTCAATTTACGTCGCTCCTATTTCAGATAGCGTACTGGGCTAGGCGGAATCTTAAAGCGCGTGGAATGGCGAGTAAAGTGCACTACTAAACTTCTATGATAGGGCAATCAGAGACCCGATTAGATCATTTTATATTTTGTTTAATATCAGATTTCAGGGAATTCGTATCACATTTGTTCAATTTACGTCCCTCCTAATTCAGATAGCGTATTCGGCTAAGCGGCATCTCAAAGCGAATGAAATGGCGAATAAAATGCACTCTTAAACTTCTAGGCTAGGGCAAACAGAGACCCGATTAGATCATTTTATATTACGGTTAATTTAAGAATTCAGCAAAATTCTATCACATTTGTTCAATTTACGTCGCTCCTATTTCAGACAGCGTATTGGGCTCGGCGGCATCTTAAAGCGCGTGGAATGGCGAGTGAAATGCACTATTAGACTTCTATGGTAGGGCGAACAGAGACCCGATTAGATCATTTTATATTATGGTTAATTTAAGAATTCAGCAAAATTCTATCACACTTGTTCAATTTACGTCGCTCCTATTTCAGATAGCGTACTGGGCTAGGCGGCATCTTAAAGCGCATGGAATGGCGAGTAAAATGCACTACTAAACTTCTATGATAGGGCAATCAGAGACCCGATTAGATCATTTTATATTTTGTATAATATCAGATTTCAGGGAATTTCTATCACATTTGTTCAATTTACGTCGCTCCTAATTCAGATAGCGTATTCGGCTAAGCGGCATCTCAAAGCGCATGAAATGGCGAATGAAATGCACTCTTAAACTTTTAGGCTAGGGCGAACAGAGACCCGATCAGATCATTTTACATTATGGTTAATAAAAGAATTCAGCGAAATTCTATCACACTTGTTCAATTTACGTCGCTCCTATTTCAGATAGTGTATTGGGCTAAGCGGCATTTCAAAGCGCATGAAATGGCGAGTAAAATGCCCTATTAAACTTCTAGGATAAGGCAAACAGAGACCCGATTAGATCATTTTACATTATGGCTAATAAAAGAATTCAGCGAAATTCTATCACATTTCTTCAACTTACGTCGCTCCTATTGCAGATAGCGTATTGGGCTAAGCGGCAGCTCAAAGCGCATGAAATGGCGAGTAAAATGCAATATTAAGCTTCTAGGGTACGGCAAACAGACACCCGATTAGATCATTTTATATTATGGTTAATTTAAGAATTCAGCAAAATTCTATCACATTTGTTCAATTTACGTCGCTCCTATTTCAGATAGCGTATTGGGCAAAGCGGCATCTCAAAGCGCATGAAATGGCGAGTAGAATGCACTATTAAACTTCTAGGGTAGGGCAAGCAGAGACGCGATTACATCATCTCATATTATGGTTGATTTAAGAATTCAGCAAAATTCTATCACATTTGTTCAATTTACGTCGCTCCTATTTCAGATAGCGTACTGGGCTAGGCGGCACATTAAAGCGCGTGGAATGGCGAGTAAAATGCACTATTAAACTTCTATGATAGGGCAATCAGAGACCCGATTAGATCATTTTATATTTTGTTTAATATAAGATTTCAGGGAAATTCTATCACATTTGTTTAATTTTCGTCGCTCCTATTTCAGATAGCGTATTGGGCGAAGCGGCATCTCAAAGCGCATGAAATGGCCACTAAAATGTACTATTAAACTTCTAGGGTAGGGCAAGCAGAGACCCGATTAGATCATTTTATATTATGGTTAATTTAAGAATTCAGCAAAATTCTATCACATTCGTTCAATTTAGGTCGCTCCTATTTCAGATTGCGTACTGGGCTAGGCGGCATCTTAAAGCGCGTGGAATGCCGAGTAAAATCCACTATTAAACTTCTAGGCTAGGGCGAACAGAGACCAGATTAGATCATTTTACATTCTGGTTAATAAAATAATTCAGCGAAATTCTATCACCTTTGTTCAACTTTCGTCGCTCCTATTTCAGATAGCGTATTGGGCTAAGCGGCATCTCAAAGCGCATGAAATGGCGAGTAAAATGCACTATTAAACTTCTAGGGTAGGGCAAACAGAGACCTGATTAGATCATTTTATATTATGGTTAATTTAAGAATTCAGCAAAATTCTATCACATTTGTTCAATTTACGTCGCCCCTATTTCAGATAGCGTATTGGGCTAAGCGGCATCTGAAGGCGCATGAAATGGCGAGTGAAATGCACTATTAAACTTCTAGGGTAGGGCAAACAGAGACCCGATTAGATCATTTTATATTATGGTTAATTTAATCATTCAGCAAAATTCTATCACTTTTGTTCAATTTACGTCGTTCGTATTTCAGATAGCGTACTGGGCTAGGCGGCACATTAAAGCGCGTGGAATGGCGAGTAAAATGCACTATTAAGCTTCTATGATAGGGCAATAAGAGACCCGATTAGATCATTTTATATTTTGGTTAATATAAGAATTCAGCGAAATTCCATCACATTTATTCAATTTACGTCGCTCCTATTTCAGATAGCTTATTGAGCTAAGCGGCATCTCAAAGCGCATGAAATGTGGAGTGAAATGCACTATTAAACTTCTAGGGTAGGGCGAACAGAGACCCGATTAGATCATTTTACATTAAGGTTAATGTAAGAATTCAGGGAAATCCTATCACATTTGTTCAATTTACGTCGCTACTATTTCAGATAGCGTATTGGGCTAAGCGGCATCTCAAAGGGCATGAAATGGCGAATAAAATGCACTATTAAACTTCTCGGCTAGGGCGAACAGAGACCCGATCAGATCATTTTACATTATGGTTAATAAAAGAATTCAGCGAAATTCTACCACATTTGTTCAACTTACGTCGCTCCTATTTCAGATAGCGTATTGGGCTAAGCGGCATCTCAAAGCGCATGAAATGGCGAGTAAAATGCACTATTAGATTTCTATGGTAGGGCGTACAGAGACCCGATTAGATCATTTTATATTATGGTTAATTTAAGAATTCTGCAAAATTCTATCACATTTGTTCAATTTACGTCGCTCCTATTTCAGATACCGTACTGGGCTCGGCGGCATCTTAAAGCGCGTGGCATGGCGAGTGAAATGCACTATTAGACTTCTATGGTAGGGCGTACAGAGACCCGATTAGATCATTTTATATTATGGTTAATTTAAGAATTCAGCAAAATTCTGTAGCGGCACTTCCCGACCTCGCCAGCAGAGGGTTCAGCGGCGCACAGACTTTCCCGCAAGTCCACGACCATCCTGCGCTTTGTATATATACTCCTACGACCTGACCCTCACTATCCCGCGTCTAAGGCACGGGCCTGCTAGGTAGCCTTACTGACGAGTCCACTAGCAGGCCCCGGACGAAACGCTCTATCCTCTTTCCTCCTTCCTTTCTTTCCGGAATTCCCGGCGCAGTTCAACCGCTTCAATTCTATCACACTTGTTCAATTTACGTCGCTCCTATTTCAGATAGCGTATTGGGCTAAGCGGCATTTCAAAGCGCATGAAATGGCGAGTAAAATGCACAATTAAACTACTAGGGTAGGGCAAACAGAGACCCGATTAGATCATTTTATATTGTGGTTAATTTAAGAATTCAGCAAAATTCTATCACATTTGTTCAATTTACGTCGCTCCTATTTCAGATAGCGTATTGGGCTAAGCGGCATCTCAAAGCGCATGAAATGGCGAGTAAAATGCACTATCAAACTTCTAGGATAAGGCAAACAGAGACCCGATTTGATCATTTTATATTATGGTTAATTTAAGAATTCAGCGAAATTCTATGACATTTGTTCAATTTACGTCGCTCCTATTTCAGATAGCGAATTGGGCCAAGCGGCATCTCAAAGAGCATGAAATGGCGAGTGAAATGCACTATTAAACTTCTAGGGTAAGGCAAACAGAGACCCGATTAGATCATTTTATATTACGGTTAATATAAGAATGCAGCGTAATTCTATCACATTTGTTCAAGTTACGTCGCTCATATTTCAGGTAGCGTACTGGGCTAGGCGGCATCTTCAAGCGCGTGGAATGGCGAGTAAAATGCACTACTAATCTTCTATGATAGGGCAATCAGAGCCCCGATTAGATCATTTTATATTTTGTTTAATATAAGAATTCAGTGAAATTCTATCACATTTGTTCAACTTATATCGCTCCTACTTCAGATAGCGTATTATGCTAAGCGGCATCTGAAAGCGCATGAAATGACGAGTAAAATGCACTATTAAAGTTCTAGGGTAGGGCAAACAAAGACCCGATTAGAGCATTTCATATTATGGTTAATTTAAGAATTGAGCGAAATTCTATCACATTTGTTCAACTTACGTCGCTCCTAATTTAGATAGCGTACTGGGCTAGGCGGCAACCTAAAGCGCGTGGAATGGCGAGTAAAATGCACTGCTAAACTTCTATGATAGGGCAATCAGAGACCCGATTAGATCATTTTATATTTTGTTTAATATAAGATTTCAGGGAAATTCTATCACATTTGTTTAATTTACGTCGCTCCTATTTCAGATAGCGAATTGGGCGAAGCGGCATCTCAAAGCGAATGAAATGGCGACTAAAATGCACTATTAAACTTCTAGAGTAGGACAAGCAGAGACCCGATTAGATCATTTTATAGTATGGTTAATTTAAGAATTCAGCAAAATTCTATCACATTTGTTCAATTTACGTCGCTCCTATTTCGAATAGCGTACTGGGCTAGGCGGCATCCTAAAGCGCGTGGAGTGGCGAGTAAAATGCACTATTAATCTTCTATGATAGGGCAATCAGAGACCCGATTAGATCATTTTACATTAAGGTTAATATAAGAATTCAGGGAAATTCTATCACATTTGATCAATTTACGTCGCTCTTATTCCAGATAGCGTATTGGGCTATGCGGCATCTCAAAGCACATGAAATGGCGAGTAAAATGCCCTATTAAACTTCTAGGGTAGGTCAAACAGAGACCCGATTAGATCATTTTATATTATGGTTAATTTAAGAATTCAGCAAAATTCTATCACATTTGTTCAATTTACGTCGCTCCTATTTCAGATAGCGTATTGGGCTCGGCGGCATCTTAAAGCGCGTGGAATGGCGAGTGAAATGCACTATTAGACTTCTATGGTAGGGCGAACAGAGACCCGATTAGATCATTTTATATTATGGTTAATTTAGGAATTCAGCAAAATTCTATCACACTTGTTCAATTTACGTCGCTCCTATTTCAGATAGCGTACTGGGCTAGGCGGCATCTTAAAGCGCATGGAATGGCGAGTAAAATGCACTACTAAACTTCTATGATAGGGCAATCAGAGACCCGATTAGATCATTTTATATTTTGTATAATATCAGATTTCAGGGAATTTCTATCACATTTGTTCAATTTACGTCGCTCCTAATTCAGATAGCGTATTCGGCTAAGCGGCATCTCAAAGCGCATGAAATGGCGAATGAAATGCACTCTTAAACTTTTAGGCTAGGGCGAACAGAGACCCGATCAGATCATTTTACATTATGGTTAATAAAAGAATTCAGCGAAATTCTATCACATTTTTTCAACTTACATCGCTCCTATTTCAGATAGCGTATTGGGCTAAGCGGCAGCTCAAAGCTCATGAAATGGCGAGTAAAATGCAATATTAAGCTTCGAGGGTAGGGCAAACAGACACCCGATTAGATCATTTTATATTATGGTTAATTTAAGAATTCAGCAAAATTCTATCACATTTGTTCAATTTACGTCGCTCCTATTTCAGATAGCGTATTGGGCTAAGCGGCGTTTCAAAGCGCATGAAATGGCGAGTAAAATGCCCTATTAAACTTTTAGGATAAGGCAAACAGAGACCCGATTAGATCATTTTATATTACGGTAAATATAAGAATGCGGCGTAATCCTATCACATTTGTTCAATTTACGTCACTGCTATTCCAGATAGCTTATTGTGCTTAGCGGCATCTCAAAGCGCATGAAATGGCGAGTAAAATGCACTATTAAACTTCTAGGGTAGGGCAAACAGAGACCCGATTAGATCATTTTATATTATGGTTAATTTAAGAATTCAATAAAATTCTATCACATTTTTTCAACTTACGTCGCTCCTATTTCAGATAGCGTATTGGGCTAAGCGGCAGCTCAAAGCTCATGAAATGGCGAGTAAAATGCAATATTAAGCTTCGAGGGTAGGGCAAACAGACACCCGATTAGATCATTTTATATTATGGTTAATTTAAGAATTCAGCAAAATTCTATCACATTTGTTCAATTTACGTCGCTCCTATTTCAGATAGCGTATTGGGCTAAGCGGCATTTCAAAGCGCATGAAATGGCGAGTAAAATGCCCTATTAAACTTCTAGGATAAGGCAAGCAGAGACCCGATTAGATCATTTTATATTACGGTAAATATAAGAATGCGGCGTAATTCTATCACATTTGTTCAATTTACGTCACTGCTATTCCAGATAGCTTATTGTGCTTAGCGGCATCTCAAAGCGCATGAAATGGCGAGTAAAATGCACTATTAAACTTCTAGGGTAGCGCAAGCAGAGACCCGATTAGATCATTTTATATTATGGTTAATTTAAGAATTCAGCAAAATTCTATCACATTCGTTCAATTTAGGTCGCTCCCATTTCAGATTGCGTACTGGGCTAGGCGGCATCTTAAAGCGCGTGGAATGCCGAGTAAAATCCACTATTAAACTTCCAGGCTAGGGCGAACAGAGACCAGATTAGATCATTTTACATTCTGGTTAATAAAATAATTCAGCGAAATTCTATCACCATTGTTCAACTTTCGTCGCTCCTATTTCAGATAGCGTATTGGGCTAAGCGGCATCTCAAAGCGGATGAAATGGCGAGTAAAATGCACTATTAAACTTCTAGGGTAGGGCAAACAGAGACCCGATTAGATCATTTTATATTATGGTTAATTTAAGAATTCAGCAAAATTCTATCACATTTGTTAAATTTACGTCGCTCCTATGTCGGATAGCGTACTGGGCTAGGCGGCATCCTAAACCGCGTGGAGTGGCGAGTAAAATTCACTATTAATCTTCTATGATAGGGCAATCAGAGACCCGATTAGATCATTTTATATTTTGGTTAATATAAGAATTCAGCGAAATTCTATCACCTTTGTTCAACTTTCGTCGCTCCTATTTCAGATAGCGTATTGGGCTAAGCGGCATCTCAAAGCGCATGAAATGGCGAGTAAAATGCACTATTAAACTTCTAGGGTAGGGCAAACAGAGACCCGATTAGATCATTTTATATTATGGTTAATTTAAGAATTCAGCAAAATTCTATCACATTCGTTCAATTTACGTCGCTCCTATTTCAGATAGCGTACTGGGCTAGGCGGCAACTTAAAGCGCGTGGAATGGCGAGTAAAATGCACTATTAAACTTCTATGATAGGGCAATCAGTGACCCGATTAGATCATTTTATATTTTGTTTAATATAAGATTTCAGGGAAATTCTATCACATTTGTTCAATTTACGTCGCTCCTCTTTCAGATAGCGTATTGGGCTAAGAGGCATCTGAAGGCGCCTGAAATGGCGAGTAAAATGCACTATTAAACTTCTAGGGTTGGGCAAACAGAGACCCGATTAGATCATTTTGTATTATGGTTAATTTAAGATGTCAGCTAAATTTTATGACATCTGTTCAATTTACGTCGCTCCTATTTCAGATAGCGTACTGGGCTAGGCGGAATCTTAAAGCGCGTGGAATGGCGAGTAAAGTGCACTACTAAACTTCTATGATAGGGCAATCATAGACCCGATTAGATCATTTTATATTTTGTTTAATATCAGATTTCAGGGAATTTGTATCACATTTGTTCAATTTACGTCGCTCCTAATTCAGGTAGCGTATTCGGCTAAGCGGCATCTCAAAGCGCATGAAATGGCGAATAAAATGCACTCTTAAACTTCTAGGCCAGGGCAAACAGAGACCCGATTAGATCATTTTATATTACGGTTAATTTAAGAATTCAGCAAAATTCTATCACATTTGTTCAATTTACGTCGCTCCTAATTCAGGTAGCGTATTCGGCTAAGCGGCATCTCAAAGCGCATGAAATGGCGAATGAAATGCACTCTTTAACTTTTAGGCTAGGGCGAACAGAGACCCGATCAGATCATTTTACATTATGGCTAATAAAAGAATTCAGCGAAATTCTATCACATTTTTTCAACTTACGTCGCTCCTATTGCAGATAGCGTATTGGGCTAAGCGGCAGCTCAAAGCGCATGAAATGGCGAGTAAAATGCAATATTAAGATTCTAGGGTACGGCAAACAGACACCCGATTAGATCATTTTATATTATGGTTAATTTAAGAATTCAGCAAAATTCTATCACATTTGTTCAATTTACGTCGCTCCTATTTCAGATAGCGTATTGAGCAAAGCGGCATCTCAAAGCGCATGAAATGGCGAGTAGAATGCACTATTAAACTTATAGGGTAGGGCAAGCAGAGACGCGATTACATCATCTCATATTATGGTTAATTTAAGAATTCAGCAAAATTCTATCACATTTGTTCAATTTACGTCGCTCCTATTTCAGATAGCGTATTGGGCTAAGCGGCATCTCAAAGCGCATGAAATGGCGAGTGAAATGCACTATTAGACTTCTATGGTAGGGCGAACAGAGACCCGATTAGATCATTTTACATTAAGGTTAATATAAGAATTCAGCAAAATTCTATCACATTTGTTCAATTTACGTCGCTCCTATTTCAGATAGCGTATTGGGCTAAGCGGCATCTCAAAGCGCATGAAATGGCGAGTGAAATGCACTATCAAACTTCTAGGATAAGGCAAACAGAGACCCGATTTGATCATTTTATATTATGGTTAATTTAAGAATTCAGCGAAATTCTATCACATTTGTTCAATTTACGTCGCTCCTATTTCAGATAGCGAATTGGGCCAAGCGGCATCTCAAAGCGCATGAAATGGCGAGTGAAATGCACTATTAAACTTCTAGGGTAAGGCAAACAGAGACCCGATTAGATCCTTTTATATTACGGTTAATATAAGAATGCAGCGTAATTCTATCACATTTGTTCAAGTTACGTCGCTCATATTTCAGGTAGCGTACTGGGCTAGGCGGCATCTTCAAGCGCGTGGAATGGCGAGTAAAATGCACTACTAATCTTCTATGATAGGGCAATCAGAGCCCCGATTAGATCATTTTATATTTTGTTTAATATAAGAATTCAGTGAAATTCTATCACATTTGTTCAACTTATATCGCTCCTATTTCAGATAGCGTATTATGCTAAGCGGCATCTGAAAGCGCATGAAATGACGAGTAAAATGCACTATTAAAGTTCTAGGGTAGGGCAAACAAAGACCCGATTAGAGCATTTCATATTATGGTTAATTTAAGAATTGAGCGAAATTCTATCACATTTGTTCAACTTACGTCGCTCCTAATTTAGATAGCGTACTGGGCTAGGCGGCATCCTAAAGCGCGTGGAATGGCGAGTAAAATGCACTGCTAAACTTCTATGATAGGGCAATCAGAGACCCGATTAGATCATTTTATATTTTGTTTAATATAAGATTTCAGGGAAATTCTATCACATTTGTTTAATTGACGTCGCTCCTATTTCAGATAGCGAATTGGGCGAAGCGGCATCTCAAAGCGAATGAAATGGCGACTAAAATGCACTATTAAACTTCTAGAGTAGGACAAGCAGAGACCCGATTAGATCATTTTATAGTATGGTTAATTTAAGAATTCAGCAAAATTCTATCACATTTGTTCAATTTACGTCGCTCCTATTTCGGATAGCGTACTGGGCTAGGCGGCATCCTAAAGCGCGTGGAGTGGCGAGTAAAATGCACTATTAATCTTCTATGATAGGGCAATCAGAGACCCGATTAGATCATTTTACATTAAGGTTAATATAAGAATTCAGGGAAATTCTATCACATTTGATCAATTTACGTCGCTCTTATTCCAGATAGCGTATAGGGCTATGCGGCATCTCAAAGCACATGAAATGGCGAGTAAAATGCCCTATTAAACTTCTAGGGTAGGTCAAACAGAGACCCGATTAGATCATTTTATATTATGGTTAATTTAAGAATTCAGCAAAATTCTATCACATTTGTTCAATTTACGTCGCTCCTATTTCAGATAGCGTATTGGGCTCGGCGGCATCTTAAAGCGCGTGGAATGGCGAGTGAAATGCACTATTAGACTTCTATGGTAGGGCGAACAGAGACCCGATTAGATCATTTTATATTATGGTTAATTTAGGAATTCAGCAAAATTCTATCACACTTGTTCAATTTACGTCGCTCCTATTTCAGATAGCGTACTGGGCTAGGCGGCATCTTAAAGCGCATGGAATGGCGAGTAAAATGCACTACTAAACTTCTATGATAGGGCAATCAGAGACCCGATTAGATCATTTTATATTTTGTATAATATCAGATTTCAGGGAATTTCTATCACATTTGTTCAATTTACGTCGCTCCTAATTCAGATAGCGTATTCGGCTAAGCGGCATCTCAAAGCGCGTGAAATGGCGAATGAAATGCACTCTTAAACTTTTAGGCTAGGGCGAACAGAGACCCGATCAGATCATTTTACATTATGGTTAATAAAAGAATTCAGCGAAATTCTATCACATTTTTTCAACTTACATCGCTCCTATTTCAGATAGCGTATTGGGCTAAGCGGCAGCTCAAAGCTCATGAAATGGCGAGTAAAATGCAATATTAAGCTTCGAGGGTAGGGCAAACAGACACCCGATTAGATCATTTTATATTATGGTTAATTTAAGAATTCAGCGAAATTCTATCACATTTTTTCAACTTACATCGCTCCTATTTCAGATAGCGTATTGGGCTAAGCGGCAGCTCAAAGCTCATGAAATGGCGAGTAAAATGCAATATTAAGCTTCGAGGGTAGGGCAAACAGACACCCGATTAGATCATTTTATATTATGGTTAATTTAAGAATTCAGCAAAATTCTATCACATTTGTTCAATTTACGTCGCTCCTATTTCAGATAGCGTATTGGGCTAAGCGGCGTTTCAAAGCGCATGAAATGGCGAGTAAAATGCCCTATTAAACTTCTAGGATAAGGCAAACAGAGACCCGATTAGATCATTTTATATTACGGTAAATATAAGAATGCGGCGTAATTCTATCACATTTGTTCAATTTACGTCACTGCTATTCCAGATAGCTTATTGTGCTTGGCGGCATCTCAAAGCGCATGAAATGGCGAGTAAAATGCACTATTAAACATCTAGGGTAGGGCAAACAGAGACCCGATTAGATCATTTTATGTTATGGTTAATTTAAGAATTCAATAAAATTCTATCACATTTTTTCAACTTACGTCGCTCCTATTTCAGATAGCGTATTGGGCTAAGCGGCAGCTCAAAGCTCATGAAATGGCGAGTAAAATGCAATATTAAGCTTCGAGGGTAGGGCAAACAGACACCCGATTAGATCATTTTATATTATGGTTAATTTAAGAATTCAGCAAAATTCTATCACATTTGTTCAATTTACGTCGCTCCTATTTCAGATAGCGTATTGGGCTAAGCGGCATTTCAAAGCGCATGAAATGGCGAGTAAAATGCCCTATTAAACTTCTAGGATAATGCAAGCAGAGACCCGATTAGATCATTTTATATTATGGTTAATTTAAGAATTCAGCAAAATTCTATCACATTCGTTCAATTTAGGCCGCTCCCATTTCAGATTGCGTACTGGGCTAGGCGGCATCTTAAAGCGCGTGGAATGCCGAGTAAAATCCACTATTAAACTTCTAGGCTAGGGCGAACAGAGACCAGATTAGATCATTTTACATTCTGGTTAATAAAATAATTCAGCGAAATTCTATCACCTTTGTTCAACTTTCGTCGCTCCTATTTCAGATAGCGTATTGGACTAAGCGGCATCTCAAAGCGCATGAAATGGCGAGTAAAATGCACTATTAAACTTCTAGGGTAGGGCAAACAGAGACCCGATTAGATCATTTTATATTACGGTTAATTTAAGAATTCAGCAAAATTCTATCACATTTGTTCAATTTACGTCGCTCCTATTTCAGATTGCGTACTGGGCTAGGCGGCATCTTAAAGCGCGTGGAATGCTGAGTAAAATCCACTATTAAACTTCTAGGCTAGGGCGAACAGAGACCAGATTAGATCATTTTACATTCTGGTTAATAAAATAATTCAGCGAAATTCTATCACCTTTGTTCAACTTTCGTCGCTCCTATTTCAGATAGCGTATTGGACTAAGCGGCATCTCAAAGCGCATGAAATGGCGAGTAAAATGCACTATTAAACTTCTAGGGTAGGGCAAACAGAGACCCGATTAGATCATTTTATATTATGGTTAATTTAAGAATTCAGCAAAATTCTATCACATTTGTTCAATTTACGTCGCTCCTATTTCGGATAGCGTACTGGGCTAGGCGGCATCCTAAACCGCGTGGAGTGGCGAGTAAAATGCACTATTAAACTTCTAGGCTAGGGAGAACAGAGACCCGATTAGATCATTTTACATTATGGTTCATAAAAGAATTCAGCGAAACTCTATCACATTTTTTCAACTTACGTCGCTCCTATTTCAGATAGCGTATTGGGCTAAGCGGCATCTCAAAGCGCATGAAATGGCGAGTGAAATGCACTATTAGACTTCTATGGTAGGGCGAACAGAGACCCGATTAGATCATTTTACATTAAGGTTAATAAAAGAATTCAGGGAAATTCTATCACATTTGATCAATTTACGTCGCTCCTATTCCAGATAGCGTATTGGGCTATGCGGCATCTCAAAGCACATGAAATGGCGAGTAAAATGCCCTATTAAACTTCTAGGGTAGGTCAATCAGAGACCAGATTAGATCATTTTATATTATGGTTAATTTAAGAATTCAATAAAATTCTATCACATTTTTTCAACTTACGTCGCTCCTATTTCAGATAGCGTATTGGGCTAAGCGGCAGCTCAAAGCTCATGAAATGGCGAGTAAAATGCAATATTAAGCTTCGAGGGTAGGGCAAACAGACACCCGATTAGATCATTTTATATTATGGTTAATTTAAGAATTCAGCAAAATTCTATCACATTTGTTCAATTTACGTCGCTCCTATTTCAGATAGCGTATTGGGCTAAGCGGCATTTCAAAGCGCATGAAATGGCGAGTAAAATGCCCTATTAAACTTCTAGGATAATGCAAGCAGAGACCCGATTAGATCATTTTATATTATGGTTAATTTAAGAATTCAGCAAAATTCTATCACATTCGTTCAATTTAGGCCGCTCCCATTTCAGATTGCGTACTGGGCTAGGCGGCATCTTAAAGCACGTGGAATGCCGAGTAAAATCCACTATTAAACTTCTAGACTAGGGCGAACAGAGACCAGATTAGATCATTTTACATTCTGGTTAATAAAATAATTCAGCGAAATTCTATCACCTTTGTTCAACTTTCGTCGCTCCTATTTCAGATAGCGTATTGGACTAAGCGGCATCTCAAAGCGCATGAAATGGCGAGTAAAATGCACTATTAAACTTCTAGGGTAGGGCAAACAGAGACCCGATTAGATCATTTTATATTACGGTTAATTTAAGAATTCAGCAAAATTCTATCACATTTGTTCAATTTACGTCGCTCCTATTTCAGATTGCGTACTGGGCTAGGCGGCATCTTAAAGCGCGTGGAATGCTGAGTAAAATCCACTATTAAACTTCTAGGCTAGGGCGAACAGAGACCAGATTAGATCATTTTACATTCTGGTTAATAAAATAATTCAGCGAAATTCTATCACCTTTGTTCAACTTTCGTCGCTCCTATTTCAGATAGCGTATTGGACTAAGCGGCATCTCAAAGCGCATGAAATGGCGAGTAAAATGCACTATTAAACTTCTAGGGTAGGGCAAACAGAGACCCGATTAGATCATTTTATATTATGGTTAATTTAAGAATTCAGCAAAATTCTATCACATTTGTTCAATTTACGTCGCTCCTATTTCGGATAGCGTACTGGGCTAGGCGGCATCCTAAACCGCGTGGAGTGGCGAGTAAAATGCACTATTAAACTTCTAGGCTAGGGAGAACAGAGACCCGATTAGATCATTTTACATTATGGTTCATAAAAGAATTCAGCGAAACTCTATCACATTTTTTCAACTTACGTCGCTCCTATTTCAGATAGCGTATTGGGCTAAGCGGCATCTCAAAGCGCATGAAATGGCGAGTGAAATGCACTATTAGACTTCTATGGTAGGGCGAACAGAGACCCGATTAGATCATTTTACATTAAGGTTAATAAAAGAATTCAGGGAAATTCTATCACATTTGATCAATTTACGTCGCTCCTATTCCAGATAGCGTATTGGGCTATGCGGCATCTCAAAGCACATGAAATGGCGAGTAAAATGCCCTATTAAACTTCTAGGGTAGGTCAATCAGAGACCAGATTAGATCATTTTACATTCTGGTTAATAAAATAATTCAGCGAAATTCTATCACCTTTGTTCAACTTTCGTCGCTCCTATTTCAGATAGCGTATTGGGCTAAGCGGCATCTCAAAGCGCATGAAATGGCGAGTAAAATGCACTATTAAACTTCAAGGGTAGGGCAAACAGAAACCCGATTAGATCATTTTATATTATGGTTAATTTAAGAATTCAGCAAAATTCTATCACATTCGTTCAATTTACGTCGCTCCTATTTCAGATAGCGTACTGGGCTAGGCGGCAACTTAAAGCGCGTGGAATGGCGAGTAAAATGCACGATTAAACTTCTATGATAGGGCAATCAGTGACCCGATTAGATCATTTTATATTTTGTTTAATATAAGATTTCAGGGAAATTCTATCACATTTGTTCAATTTACGTCGCTCCTATTTCAGATAGCGTATTGGGCTGAGAGGCATCTGAAGGCGCCTGAAATGGCGAGTAAAATGCACTATTAAACTTCTAGGGTTGGGCAAACAGAGACCCGATTAGATCATTTTATATTATGGTTAATTTAAGATGTCAGCTAAATTTTATGACATCTGTTCAATTTACGTCGCTCCTATTTCAGATAGCGTACTGGGCTAGGCGGAATCTTAAAGCGCGTGGAATGGCGAGTAAAGTGCACTACTAAACTTCTATGATAGGGCAATCAGAGACCCGATTAGATCATTTTATATTTTGTTTAATATCAGATTTCAGGGAATTCGTATCACATTTGTTCAATTTACGTCGCTCCTAATTCAGATAGCGTATTCGGCTAAGCGGCATCTCAAAGCGCATGAAATGGCGAATGAAATGCACTCTTAAACTTTTAGGCTAGGGCGAACAGAGACCCGATCAGATCATTTTACATTATGGTTAATAAAAGAATTCAGCGAAATTCTATCACACTTGTTCAATTTACGTCGCTCCTATTTCAGATAGTGTATTGGGCTAAGCGGCATTTCAAAGCGCATGAAATGGCGAGTAAAATGCCCTATTAAACTTCTAGGATAAGGCAAACAGAGACCCGATTAGATCATTTTACATTATGGCTAATAAAAGAATTCAGCGAAATTCTATCACATTTCTTCAACTTACGTCGCTCCTATTGCAGATAGCGTATTGGGCTAAGCGGCAGCTCAAAGCGCATGAAATGGCGAGTAAAATGCAATATTAAGCTTCTAGGGTACGGCAAACAGACACCCGATTAGATCATTTTATATTATGGTTAATTTAAGAATTCAGCAAAATTCTATCACATTTGTTCAATTTACGTCGCTCCTATTTCAGATAGCGTATTGGGCAAAGCGGCATCTCAAAGCGCATGAAATGGCGAGTAGAATGCACTATTAAACTTCTAGGGTAGGGCAAGCAGAGACGCGATTACATCATCTCATATTATGGTTAATTTAAGAATTCAGCAAAATTCTATCACATTTGTTCAATTTACGTCGCTCCTATTTCAGATAGCGTATTGGGCTAAGCGGCATCTCAAAGCGCATGAAATGGCGAGCGAAATGCACTATTAGACTTCTATGGTAGGGCGAACAGAGACCCGATTAGATCATTTTACGTTAAGGTTAATATAAGAATTCAGGGAAATTCTATCACATTTGATCAATTTACGTCGCTCCTATTCCAGATAGCGTATTGGGCTAAGCGGCATTTCAAAGCGCATGAAATGGCGAGTAAAATGCCCTATTAAACTTCTAGGATAAGGCAAACAGAGACCCGATTAGATCATTTTATTTCACGGTAAATATAAGAATGCGGCGTAATTCTATCACATTTGTTCAATTTACGTCGCTGCTATTCCAGATAGCTTATTGTGCTTAGCGGCATCTCAAAGCGCATGAAATGACGAGTGAAATGCACTATTAAACTTCTAGGGTAGGGCAAACAGAGACCCGATTAGGTCATTTTATATTACGGTTAATATAAGAATTCAGCGTAATTCTATCACATTTGTTCAACTTCCGTCGCTCCTATTTCAGGTAGCGTACTGGGCTAGGCGGCATCTTAAAGCGCGTGGAATGGCGAGCAAAATGCACTACTAATCTTCTATGATAGGGCAATCAGAGACCCGATTAGATCATTTTATATTTTGTTTAATATAAGATTTCAGGGAAATTCTATCACATTTGTTTAATTTTCGTCGCTCCTATTTCAGATAGCGTATTGGGCGAAGCGGCATCTCAAAGCGCATGAAATGGCCACTAAAATGTACTATTAAACTTCTAGGGTAGGGCAAGCAGAGACCCGATTAGATCATTTTATATTATGGTTAATTTAAGAATTCAGCAAAATTCTATCACATTCGTTCAATTTAGGTCGCTCCTATTTCAGATTGCGTACTGGGCTAGGCGGCATCTTAAAGCGCGTGGAATGCCGAGTAAAATCCACTATTAAACTTCTAGGCTAGGGCGAACAGAGACCAGATTAGATCATTTTACATTCTGGTTAATAAAATAATTCAGCGAAATTCTATCACCTTTGTTCAACTTTCGTCGCTCCTATTTCAGATAGCGTATTGGGCTAAGCGGCATCTCAAAGCGCATGAAATGGCGAGTAAAATGCACTATTAAACTTCTAGGGTAGGGCAAACAGAGACCTGATTAGATCATTTTATATTATGGTTAATTTAAGAATTCAGCAAAATTCTATCACATTTGTTCAATTTACGTCGCCCCTATTTCAGATAGCGTATTGGGCTAAGCGGCATCTGAAGGCGCATGAAATGGCGAGTGAAATGCACTATTAAACTTCTAGGGTAGGGCAAACAGGGACCCGATTAGATCATTTTATATTATGGTTAATTTAATCATTCAGCAAAATTCTATCACTTTTGTTCAATTTACGTCGTTCGTATTTCAGATAGCGTACTGGGCTAGGCGGCACATTAAAGCGCGTGGAATGGCGAGTAAAATGCACTATTAAGCTTCTATGATAGGGCAATAAGAGACCCGATTAGATCATTTTATATTTTGGTTAATATAAGAATTCAGCGAAATTCCATCACATTTATTCAATTTACGTCGCTCCTATTTCAGATAGCTTATTGAGCTAAGCGGCATCTCAAAGCGCATGAAATGTGGAGTGAAATGCACTATTAAACTTCTAGGGTAGGGCGAACAGAGACCCGATTAGATCATTTTACATTAAGGTTAATGTAAGAATTCAGGGAAATCCTATCACATTTGTTCAATTTACGTCGCTACTATTTCAGATAGCGTATTGGGCTAAGCGGCATCTCAAAGGGCATGAAATGGCGAATAAAATGCACTATTAAACTTCTCGGCTAGGGCGAACAGAGACCCGATCAGATCATTTTACATTATGGTTAATAAAAGAATTCAGCGAAATTCTACCACATTTGTTCAACTTACGTCGCTCCTATTTCAGATAGCGTATTGGGCTAAGCGGCATCTCAAAGCGCATGAAATGGCGAGTAAAATGCACTATTAGATTTCTATGGTAGGGCGTACAGAGACCCGATTAGATCATTTTATATTATGGTTAATTTAAGAATTCTGCAAAATTCTATCACATTTGTTCAATTTACGTCGCTCCTATTTCAGATACCGTACTGGGCTCGGCGGCATCTTAAAGCGCGTGGCATGGCGAGTGAAATGCACTATTAGACTTCTATGGTAGGGCGTACAGAGACCCGATTAGATCATTTTATATTATGGTTAATTTAAGAATTCAGCAAAATTCTGTAGCGGCACTTCCCGACCTCGCCAGCAGAGGGTTCAGCGGCGCACAGACTTTCCCGCAAGTCCACGACCATCCTGCGCTTTGTATATATACTCCTACGACCTGACCCTCACTATCCCGCGTCTAAGGCACGGGCCTGTTAGGTAGCCTTACTGACGAGTCCACTAGCAGGCCCCGGACGAAACGCTCTATCCTCTTTCCTCCTTCCTTTCTTTCCGGAATTCCCGGCGCAGTTCAACCGCTTCAATTCTATCACACTTGTTCAATTTACGTCGCTCCTATTTCAGATAGCGTATTGGGCTAAGCGGCATTTCAAAGCGCATGAAATGGCGAGTAAAATGCACAATTAAACTACTAGGGTAGGGCAAACAGAGACCCGATTAGATCATTTTATATTGTGGTTAATTTAAGAATTCAGCAAAATTCTATCACATTTGTTCAATTTACGTCGCTCCTATTTCAGATAGCGTATTGGGCTAAGCGGCATCTCAAAGCGCATGAAATGGCGAGTAAAATGCACTATCAAACTTCTAGGATAAGGCAAACAGAGACCCGATTTGATCATTTTATATTATGGTTAATTTAAGAATTCAGCGAAATTCTATGACATTTGTTCAATTTACGTCGCTCCTATTTCAGATAGCGAATTGGGCCAAGCGGCATCTCAAAGCGCATGAAATGGCGAGTGAAATGCACTATTAAACTTCTAGGGTAAGGCAAACAGAGACCCGATTAGATCATTTTATATTACGGTTAATATAAGAATGCAGCGTAATTCTATCACATTTGTTCAAGTTACGTCGCTCATATTTCAGGTAGCGTACTGGGCTAGGCGGCATCTTCAAGCGCGTGGAATGGCGAGTAAAATGCACTACTAATCTTCTATGATAGGGCAATCAGAGCCCCGATTAGATCATTTTATATTTTGTTTAATATAAGAATTCAGTGAAATTCTATCACATTTGTTCAACTTATATCGCTCCTATTTCAGATAGCGTATTATGCTAAGCGGCATCTGAAAGCGCATGAAATGACGAGTAAAATGCACTATTAAAGTTCTAGGGTAGGGCAAACAAAGACCCGATTAGAGCATTTCATATTATGGTTAATTTAAGAATTGAGCGAAATTCTATCACATTTGTTCAACTTACGTCGCTCCTAATTTAGATAGCGTACTGGGCTAGGCGGCAACCTAAAGCGCGTGGAATGGCGAGTAAAATGCACTGCTAAACTTCTATGATAGGGCAATCAGAGACCCGATTAGATCATTTTATATTTTGTTTAATATAAGATTTCAGGGAAATTCTATCACATTTGTTTAATTTACGTCGCTCCTATTTCAGATAGCGAATTGGGCGAAGCGGCATCTCAAAGCGAATGAAATGGCGACTAAAATGCACTATTAAACTTCTAGAGTAGGGCAAGCAGAGACCCGATTAGATCATTTTATAGTATGGTTAATTTAAGAATTCAGCAAAATTCTATCACATTTGTTCAATTTACGTCGCTCCTATTTCGGATAGCGTACTGGGCTAGGCGGCATCCTAAAGCGCGTGGAGTGGCGAGTAAAATGCACTATTAATCTTCTATGATAGGGCAATCAGAGACCCGATTAGATCATTTTACATTAAGGTTAATATAAGAATTCAGGGAAATTCTATCACATTTGATCAATTTACGTCGCTCTTATTCCAGATAGCGTATTGGGCTATGCGGCATCTCAAAGCACATGAAATGGCGAGTAAAATGCCCTATTAAACTTCTAGGGTAGGTCAAACAGAGACCCGATTAGATCATTTTATATTATGGTTAATTTAAGATTTCAGCAAAATTCTATCACATTTGTTCAATTTACGTCGCTCCTATTTCAGATAGCGTATTGGGCTCGGCGGCATCTTAAAGCGCGTGGAATGGCGAGTGAAATGCACTATTAGACTTCTATGGTAGGGCGAACAGAGACCCGATTAGATCATTTTATATATGGTTAATTTAGGAATTCAGCAAAATTCTATCACACTTGTTCAATTTACGTCGCTCCTATTTCAGATAGCGTACTGGGCTAGGCGGCATCTTAAAGCGCATGGAATGGCGAGTAAAATGCACTACTAAACTTCTATGATAGGGCAATCAGAGACCCGATTAGATCATTTTATATTTTGTATAATATCAGATTTCAGGGAATTTCTATCACATTTGTTCAATTTACGTCGCTCCTAATTCAGATAGCGTATTCGGCTAAGCGGCATCTCAAAGCGCATGAAATGGCGAATGAAATGCACTCTTAAACTTTTAGGCTAGGGCGAACAGAGACCCGATCAGATCATTTTACATTATGGTTAATAAAAGAATTCAGCGAAATTCTATCACATTTTTTCAACTTACATCGCTCCTATTTCAGATAGCGTATTGGGCTAAGCGGCAGCTCAAAGCTCATGAAATGGCGAGTAAAATGCAATATTAAGCTTCGAGGGTAGGGCAAACAGACACCCGATTAGATCATTTTATATTATGGTTAATTTAAGAATTCAGCAAAATTCTATCACATTTGTTCAATTTACGTCGCTCCTATTTCAGATAGCGTATTGGGCTAAGCGGCGTTTCAAAGCGCATGAAATGGCGAGTAAAATGCCCTATTAAACTTTTAGGATAAGGCAAACAGAGACCCGATTAGATCATTTTATATTACGGTAAATATAAGAATGCGGCGTAATCCTATCACATTTGTTCAATTTACGTCACTGCTATTCCAGATAGCTTATTGTGCTTAGCGGCATCTCAAAGCGCATGAAATGGCGAGTAAAATGCACTATTAAACTTCTAGGGTAGGGCAAACAGAGACCCGATTAGATCATTTTATATTATGGTTAATTTAAGAATTCAATAAAATTCTATCACATTTTTTCAACTTACGTCGCTCCTATTTCAGATAGCGTATTGGGCTAAGCGGCTGCTCAAAGCTCATGAAATGGCGAGTAAAATGCAATATTAAGCTTCGAGGGTAGGGCAAACAGACACCCGATTAGATCATTTTATATTATGGTTAATTTAAGAATTCAGCAAAATTCTATCACATTTGTTCAATTTACGTCGCTCCTATTTCAGATAGCGTATTGGGCTAAGCGGCATTTCAAAGCGCATGAAATGGCGAGTAAAATGCCCTATTAAACTTCTAGGATAAGGCAAGCAGAGACCCGATTAGATCATTTTATATTACGGTAAATATAAGAATGCGGCGTAATTCTATCACATTTGTTCAATTTACGTCACTGCTATTCCAGATAGCTTATTGTGCTTAGCGGCATCTCAAAGCGCATGAAATGGCGAGTAAAATGCACTATTAAACTTCTAGGGTAGGGCAAACAGAGACCCGATTAGATCATTTTATATTATGGTTAATTTAAGAATTCAGCGTAATTCTATCACATTCGTTCAACTTACGTCGCTCCTATTTCAGGTAGCGTACTGGGCTAGGCGGCATCTTAAAGCGCGTGGAATGGCGAGCAATATGCACTACTAATCTTCTATGATAGGGCAATCAGAGACCCGATTAGATCATTTTATATTTTGTTTAATATAAGACTTCAGGGAAATTCTATCACATTTGTTTAATTTTCGTCGCTCCTATTTCAGATAGCGTACTGGGCGATGCGGCATCTCAAAGCGCATGAAATGGCGACTAAAATGCACTATTAAACTTCTAGGGTAGCGCAAGCAGAGACCCGATTAGATCATTTTATATTATGGTTAATTTAAGAATTCAGCAAAATTCTATCACATTCGTTCAATTTAGGTCGCTCCCATTTCAGATTGCGTACTGGGCTAGGCGGCATCTTAAAGCGCGTGGAATGCCGAGTAAAATCCACTATTAAACTTCCAGGCTAGGGCGAACAGAGACCAGATTAGATCATTTTACATTCTGGTTAATAAAATAATTCAGCGAAATTCTATCACCATTGTTCAACTTTCGTCGCTCCTATTTCAGATAGCGTATTGGGCTAAGCGGCATCTCAAAGCGGATGAAATGGCGAGTAAAATGCACTATTAAACTTCTAGGGTAGGGCAAACAGAGACCCGATTAGATCATTTTATATTATGGTTAATTTAAGAATTCAGCAAAATTCTATCACATTTGTTAAATTTACGTCGCTCCTATGTCGGATAGCGTACTGGGCTAGGCGGCATCCTAAACCGCGTGGAGTGGCGAGTAAAATTCACTATTAATCTTCTATGATAGGGCAATCAGAGACCCGATTAGATCATTTTATATTTTGGTTAATATAAGAATTCAGCGAAATTCTATCACATTTGTTCAATTTACGTCGCTCGTATTTCAGATAGCGTATTGGGCTAAGCGGCATCTCAAAGCGCATGAAATGGCGAGGAAAATGCACTATTAAACGTCTAGGGTAGGGCAAACAGAGACCCGATTAGATCATTTTATGTTATGGTTAATTTAAGAATTTAGCAAAATTCTATCACATTTGTTTAATTTACGTCGCTCCTATTTCAGATAGCGTATTGGGCTAAGCGGCATCTCAAAGCGCATGAAATGGCGAGTGAAATGCACTATTAGACTTCTATGGTAGCGCGAACAGAGACCCGATTATATCATTTTACATTAAGGTTAATAAAAGAATTCAGGGAAATTCTATCACATTTGATCAATTTACGTCGCTCCTATTCCAGATAGCGTATTGGGCTATGCGGCATCTCAAAGCACATGAAATGGCGAGTAAAATGCCCTATTAAACTTCTAGGGTAGGTCAAACAGAGACCAGATTAGATCATTTTACATTCTGGTTAATAAAATAATTCAGCGAAATTCTATCACCTTTGTTCAACTTTCGTCGCTCCTATTTCAGATAGCGTATTGGGCTAAGCGGCATCTCAAAGCGCATGAAATGGCGAGTAAAATGCACTATTAAACTTCTAGGGTAGGGCAAACAGAGACCCGATTAGATCATTTTATATTATGGTTAATTTAAGAATTCAGCAAAATTCTATCACATTCGTTCAATTTACGTCGCTCCTATTTCAGATAGCGTACTGGGCTAGGCGGCAACTTAAAGCGCGTGGAATGGCGAGTAAAATGCACTATTAAACTTCTATGATAGGGCAATCAGTGACCCGATTAGATCATTTTATATTTTGTTTAATATAAGATTTCAGGGAAATTCTATCACATTTGTTCAATTTACGTCGCTCCTATTTCAGATAGCGTATTGGGCTAAGAGGCATCTGAAGGCGCCTGAAATGGCGAGTAAAATGCACTATTAAACTTCTAGGGTTGGGCAAACAGAGACCCGATTAGATCATTTTGTATTATGGTTAATTTAAGATGTCAGCTAAATTTTATGACATCTGTTCAATTTACGTCGCTCCTATTTCAGATAGCGTACTGGGCTAGGCGGAATCTTAAAGCGCGTGGAATGGCGAGTAAAGTGCACTACTAAACTTCTATGATAGGGCAATCATAGACCCGATTAGATCATTTTATATTTTGTTTAATATCAGATTTGAGGGAATTTGTATCACATTTGTTCAATTTACGTCGCTCCTAATTCAGATAGCGTATTCGGCTAAGCGGCATCTCAAAGCTCATGAAATGGCGAATAAAATGCACTCTTAAACTTCTAGGCTAGGGCAAACAGAGACCCGATTAGATCATTTTATATTACGGTTAATTTAAGAATTCAGCAAAATTCTATCACATTTGTTCAATTTACGTCGCTCCTATTTCAGATAGCGTATTGGGCTCGGCGGCATCTTAAAGCGCGTGGAATGGCGAGTGAAATGCACTATTAGACTTCTATGGTAGGGCGATCAGAGACCCGATTAGATCATTTTATATTATGGTTAATTTAAGAATTCAGCAAAATTCTATCACACTTGTTCAATTTACGTCGCTCCCATTTCAGATAGCGTACTGGGCTAGGCGGCATCTTAAAGCGCGTGGAATGGCGAGTAAAATGCACTACTAAACTTCTATGATAGGGCAATCAGAGACCCGATTAGATCATTTTATATTTTGTATAATATCAGATTTCAGGGAATTTCTATCACATTTGTTCAATTTACGTCGCTCCTAATTCAGGTAGCGTATTCGGCTAAGCGGCATCTCAAAGCGCATGAAATGGCGAATGAAATGCACTCTTTAACTTTTAGGCTAGGGCGAACAGAGACCCGATCAGATCATTTTACATTATGGCTAATAAAAGAATTCAGCGAAATTCTATCACATTTTTTCAACTTACGTCGCTCCTATTGCAGATAGCGTATTGGGCTAAGCGGCAGCTCAAAGCGCATGAAATGGCGAGTAAAATGCAATATTAAGATTCTAGGGTACGGCAAACAGACACCCGATTAGATCATTTTATATTATGGTTAATTTAAGAATTCAGCAAAATTCTATCACATTTGTTCAATTTACGTCGCTCCTATTTCAGATAGCGTATTGAGCAAAGCGGCATCTCAAAGCGCATGAAATGGCGAGTAGAATGCACTATTAAACTTATAGGGTAGGGCAAGCAGAGACGCGATTACATCATCTCATATTATGGTTAATTTAAGAATTCAGCAAAATTCTATCACATTTGTTCAATTTACGTCGCTCCTATTTCAGATAGCGTATTGGGCTAAGCGGCATCTCAAAGCGCATGAAATGGCGAGTGAAATGCACTATTAGACTTCTATGGTAGGGCGAACAGAGACCCGATTAGATCATTTTACATTAAGGTTAATATAAGAATTCAGGGAAATTCTATCACATTTGATCAATTTACGTCGCTCCTATTCCAGATAGCGTATTGGGCTATGCGGCATCTCAAAGCACATGAAATGGCGAGTAAAATGCACTATTAAACTTCTAGGGTAGGTCACACAGAGACCCGATTAGATCATTTTATATTATGGTTAATTTAAGAATTCAGTGAAATTCTATCACACTTGTTCAATTTACGTCGCTCCTATTTCAGATAGCGTTTTGGGCTAAGCGGCATTTCAAAGCGCATGAAATGGCGAGTAAAATGCCATATTAAACTTCTAGGATAAGGCAAACAGAGACCCGATTAGATCATTTTATATCACGGTAAATATAAGAATGCGGCGTAATTCTATCACATTTGTTCAATTTACGTCGCTGCTATTCCAGATAGCTTATTGTGCTTAGCGGCAACACAAAGCGCATGAAATGACGAGTGAAATGCACTATTAAACTTCTAGGGTAGGGCAAACAGAGACCCGATTAGATCATTTTATATTACGGTTAATATAAGAATTCAGCGTAATTCTATCACATTTGTTCAACTTACGTCGCTCCTATTTCAGGTAGCGTACTGGGCTAGGCGGCATCTCAAAGCGCAATAAATGGCGACTAAAATGCACTATTAAACTTCTAGGGTAGCGCAAGCAGAGACCCGATTAGATCATTTTATATTATGGTTAATTTAAGAATTCAGCAAAATTCTATCACATTCGTTCAATTTAGGTCGCTCCCATTTCAGATTGCGTACTGGGCTAGGCGGCATCTTAAAGCGCGTGGAATGCCGAGTAAAATCCACTATTAAACTTCTAGGCTAGGGCGAACAGAGACCAGATTAGATCATTTTACATTCTGGTTAATAAAATAATCAGCGAAATTCTATCACCTTTGTTCAACTTTCGTCGCTCCTATTTCAGATAGCGTATTGGGCTAAGCGGCATCTCAAAGCGCATGAAATGGCGAGTAAAATGCACTATTAAACTTCTAGGGTAGGGCAAACAGAGACCCGATTAGATCATTTTATATTATGGTTAATTTAAGAATTCAGCAAAATTCTATCACATTTGTTCAATTTACGTCGCTCCTATTTCGGATAGCGTACTGGGCTAGGCGGCATCCTAAAACGCGTGGAGTGGCGAGTAAAATGCACTATTAAACTTCTAGGCTAGGGAGAACAGAGACCCGATTAGATCATTTTACATTATGGTTCATAAAAGAATTCAGCGAAACTCTATCAGATTTTTTCAACTTACGTCGCTCCTATTTCAGATAGCGTATTGGGCTAAGCGGCATCTCAAAGCGCATGAAATGGCGAGTGAAATGCACTATTAGACTTCTATGGTAGGGCGAACAGAGACCCGATTAGATCATTTTACATTAAGGTTAATATAAGAATTCAGGGAAATTCTATCACATTTGATCAATTTACGTCGCTCCTATTCCAGATAGCGTATTGGGCTAAGCGGCATTTCAAAGCGCATGAAATGGCGAGTAAAATGCCATATTAAACTTCTAGGATAAGGCAAACAGAGACCCGATTAGATCATTTTATATCACGGTAAATATAAGAATGCGGCGTAATTCTATCACATTTGTTCAATTTACGTCGCTGCTATTCCAGATAGCTTATTGTGCTTAGCGGCAACACAAAGCGCATGAAATGACGAGTGAAATGCACTATTAAACTTCTAGGGTAGGGCAAACAGAGACCCGATTAGATCATTTTATATTACGGTTAATATAAGAATTCAGCGTAATTCTATCACATTTGTTCAACTTACGTCGCTCCTATTTCAGGTAGCGTACTGGGCTAGGCGGCATCTCAAAGCGCAATAAATGGCGACTAAAATGCACTATTAAACTTCTAGGGTAGCGCAAGCAGAGACCCGATTAGATCATTTTATATTATGGTTAATTTAAGAATTCAGCAAAATTCTATCACATTCGTTCAATTTAGGTCGCTCCCATTTCAGATTGCGTACTGGGCTAGGCGGCATCTTAAAGCGCGTGGAATGCCGAGTAAAATCCACTATTAAACTTCTAGGCTAGGGCGAACAGAGACCAGATTAGATCATTTTACATTCTGGTTAATAAAATAATCAGCGAAATTCTATCACCTTTGTTCAACTTTCGTCGCTCCTATTTCAGATAGCGTATTGGGCTAAGCGGCATCTCAAAGCGCATGAAATGGCGAGTAAAATGCACTATTAAACTTCTAGGGTAGGGCAAACAGAGACCCGATTAGATCATTTTATATTATGGTTAATTTAAGAATTCAGCAAAATTCTATCACATTTGTTCAATTTACGTCGCTCCTATTTCGGATAGCGTACTGGGCTAGGCGGCATCCTAAAACGCGTGGAGTGGCGAGTAAAATGCACTATTAAACTTCTAGGCTAGGGAGAACAGAGACCCGATTAGATCATTTTACATTATGGTTCATAAAAGAATTCAGCGAAACTCTATCAGATTTTTTCAACTTACGTCGCTCCTATTTCAGATAGCGTATTGGGCTAAGCGGCATCTCAAAGCGCATGAAATGGCCAGTGAAATGCACTATTAGATTTCTATGGTAGGGCGAACAGAGACCCGATTAGATCATTTTACATTAAGGTTAATAAAAGGATTCAGGGAAATTCTATGACATTTGATCAATTTACGTCGCTCCTATTCCACATAGCGTATTGGGCTATGCGGCATCTCAAAGCACATGAAATGGCGAGTAAAATGCCCTATTAAACTTCTAGGGTAGGTCAAACAGCGACCCGATTAGATCATTTTATATTATGGTTAATTTAAGAATTCAGCAAAATTCTATCACATTTGTTCAATTTACGTCGCTCCTATTTCAGATAGCGTATTGGGCTAAGCGGCATCTCAAAGCGCATGAAATGGCGAGTAAAATGCACTATTAAACTTCTAGGGTAGGGCAAGCAGAGACCCGATTACATCATCTCATATTATGGTTAATTTAAGAATTCAGCAAAATTCTATCACATTTGTTCAATTTACGTCGCTCCTATTTCAGATAGCGTACTGGGCTAGGCGGCAACTTAAAGCGCGTGGAATGGCGAGTAAAATGCACTATTAAACTTCTATGATAGGGCAATCCGTGACCCGATTAGATCATTTTATATTTTGTTTAATATAAGATTTCAGGGAAATTCTATCACATTTGTTCAATTTACGTCGCTCCTATTTCAGATAGCGTATTGGGCTAAGAGGCACCTGAAGGCGCATGAAATGGCGAGTAAGATGCACTATTAAACTTCTAGGGTTGGGCAAACAGAGACCCGATTAGATCATTTTATATTATGGTTAATTTAAGAATTCAGCAAAATTCTATCACATTTGTTCAATTTACGTCGCTCCTATTTCAGATAGCGTATTGGGCTAAGCGGCATCTCAAAGCGCATGAAATGGCGACTAAAATGCACTATTAAACTTCTAGGGTAGCGCAAGCAGAGACCCGATTAGATCATTTTATATTATGGTTAATTTAAGAATTCAGCAAAATTCTATCACATTCGTTCAATTTAGGTCGCTCCCATTTCAGATTGCGTACTGGGCTAGGCGGCATCTTAAAGCGCGTGGAATGCCGAGTAAAATCCACTATTAAACTTCTAGGCTAGGGCGAACAGAGACCAGATTAGATCATTTTACATTCTGGTTAATAAAATAATTCAGCGAAATTCTATCACCTTTGTTCAACTTTCGTCGCTCCTATTTCAGATAGCGTATTGGGCTAAGCGGCATCTCAAAGCGCATGAAATGGCGAGTAAAATGCACTATTAAACTTCTAGGGTAGGGCAAACAGAGACCCGATTAGATCATTTTATATTATGGTTAATTTAAGAATTCAGCAAAATTCTATCACATTTGTTAAATTTACGTCGCTCCTACGTCGGATAGCGTACTGGGCTAGGCGGCATCCTAAACCGCGTGGAGTGGCGAGTAAAATTCACTATTAATCTTCTATGATAGGGCAATCAGAGACCCGATTAGATCATTTTATATTTTGGTTAATATAAGAATTCAGCGAAATTCTATCACATTTGTTCAATTTACGTCGCTCGTATTTCAGATAGCGTATTGGGCTAAGCGGCATCTCAAAGCGCATGAAATGGCGAGGAAAATGCACTATTAAACGTCTAGGGTAGGGCAAACAGAGACCCCATTAGATCATTTTATGTTATGGTTAATTTAAGAATTTAGCAAAATTCTATCACATTTGTTTAATTTACGTCGCTCCTATTTCAGATAGCGTACTCGGCTAGGCGGCAACTTAAAGCGCGTGGAATGGCGAGTAAAATGCAATATTAAGCTTCTAGGGTAGGGCAAACAGACACCCGATTAGATCATTTTATATTATGGTTAATTTATAAATTCAGCAAAATTCTATCACATTTGTTCAATTTACGTCGCTCCTATTTCAGATAGCGTATTGGGCTAAGCGGCATCTCGAAGCGCATGAAATGGCGAGTGAAATGCACTATTAGACTTCTATGGTAGGGCGAACAGAGACCCGATTAGATCATTTTACATTAAGGTTAATATAAGAATTCAGGGAAATTCTATCACATTTGATCAATTTACGTCGCTCCTATTCCAGATAGCGTATTGGGCTATGCGGCATCTCAAAGCACATGAAATGGCGAGTAAAATGCACTATTAAACTTCTAGGGTAGGTCAAACAGAGACCCGATTAGATCATTTTATATTATGGTTAATTTAAGAATTCAGTGAAATTCTATCACACTTGTTCAATTTACGTCGCTCCTAATTCAGATAGCGTATTCGGCTAAGCGGCATCTCAAAGCGCATGAAAGGGCGTATAAAATGCACTCTTAAACTTCTAGGCTAGGGCAAACAGAGACCCGATTAGATCATTTTATATTACGGTTAATTTAAGAATTCAGCAAAATTCTATCACATTTGTTCAATTTACGTCGCTCCTATTTCAGATTGCGTACTGGGCTAGGCGGCATCTTAAAGCGCGTGGAATGCTGAGTAAAATCCACTATTAAACTTCTAGGCTAGGGCGAACAGAGACCAGATTAGATCATTTTACATTCTGGTTAATAAAATAATTCAGCGAAATTCTATCACCTTTGTTCAACTTTCGTCGCTCCTATTTCAGATAGCGTATTGGGCTAAGCGGCATCTCAAAGCGCATGAAATGGCGAGTAAAATGCACTATTAAACTTCTAGGGTAGGGCAAACAGAGACCCGATTAGATCATTTTATATTATGGTTAATTTAAGAATTCAGCAAAATTCTATCACATTTGTTCAATTTACGTCGCTCCTATTTCGGATAGCGTACTGGGCTAGGCGGCATCGTAAACCGCGTGGAGTGGCGAGTAAAATGCACTATTAAACTTCTAGGCTAGGGAGAACAGAGACCCGATTAGATCATTTTACATTATGGTTCATAAAAGAATTCAGCGAAACTCTATCACATTTTTTCAACTTACGTCGCTCCTATTTCAGATAGCGTATTGGGCTAAGCGGCATCTCAAAGCGCATGAAATGGCGAGTGAAATGCACTATTAGACTTCTATGGTAGGGCGAACAGAGACCCGATTAGATCATTTTACATTAAGGTTAATAAAAGAATTCAGGGAAATTCTATCACATTTGATCAATTTACGTCGCTCCTATTTCAGATAGCGTATTGGGCTAAGCGGCATCTCAAAGCGCATGAAATGGCGAGTAAAATGCACTATTAAACTTCTAGGGTAGGGCAAACAGAGACCCGATTAGATCATTTTATATTATGGTTAATTTAAGAATTCAGCAAAATTCTATCACATTCGTTCAATTTACATCGCTCCTATTTCAGATAGCGTACTGGGCTAGGCGGCAACTTAAAGCGCGTGGAATGGCGAGTAAAATGCACTATTAAACTTCTATGATAGGGCAATCAGTGACCCGATTAGATCATTTTATATTTTGTTTAATATAAGATTTCAGGGAAATTCTATCACATTTGTTCAATTTACGTCGCTCCTATTTCAGATAGCGTATTGGGCTAAGAGGCATCTGAAGGCGCCTGAAATGGCGAGTAAAATGCACTATTAAACTTCTAGGGTTGGGCAAACAGAGACCCGATTAGATCATTTTGTATTATGGTTAATTTAAGATGTCAGCTAAATTTTATGACATCTGTTCAATTTACGTCGCTCCTATTTCAGATAGCGTACTGGGCTAGGCGGAATCTTAAAGCGCGTGGAATGGCGAGTAAAGTGCACTACTAAACTTCTATGATAGGGCAATCATAGACCCGATTAGATCATTTTATATTTTGTTTAATATCAGATTTCAGGGAATTTGTATCACATTTGTTCAATTTACGTCGCTCCTAATTCAGATAGCGTATTCGGCTAAGCGGCATCTCAAAGCTCATGAAATGGCGAATAAAATGCACTCTTAAACTTCTAGGCTAGGGCAAACAGAGACCCGATTAGATCATTTTATATTACGGTTAATTTAAGAATTCAGCAAAATTCTATCACATTTGTTCAATTTACGTCGCTCCTATTTCAGATAGCGTATTGGGCTCGGCGGCATCTTAAAGCGCGTGGAATGGCGAGTGAAATGCACTATTAGACTTCTATGGTAGGGCGATCAGAGACCCGATTAGATCATTTTATATTATGGTTAATTTAAGAATTCAGCAAAATTCTATCACACTTGTTCAATTTACGTCGCTCCTATTTCAGATAGCGTACTGGGCTAGGCGGCATCTTAAAGCGCGTGGAATGGCGAGTAAAATGCACTACTAAACTTCTATGATAGGGCAATCAGAGACCCGATTAGATCATTTTATATTTTGTATAATATCAGATTTCAGGGAATTTCTATCACATTTGTTCAATTTACGTCGCTCCTAATTCAGGTAGCGTATTCGGCTAAGCGGCATCTCAAAGCGCATGAAATGGCGAATGAAATGCACTCTTTAACTTTTAGGCTAGGGCGAACAGAGACCCGATCAGATCATTTTACATTATGGCTAATAAAAGAATTCAGCGAAATTCTATCACATTTTTTCAACTTACGTCGCTCCTATTGCAGATAGCGTATTGGGCTAAGCGGCAGCTCAAAGCGCATGAAATGGCGAGTAAAATGCAATATTAAGATTCTAGGGTACGGCAAACAGACACCCGATTAGATCATTTTATATTATGGTTAATTTAAGAATTCAGCAAAATTCTATCACATTTGTTCAATTTACGTCGCTCCTATTTCAGATAGCGTATTGAGCAAAGCGGCATCTCAAAGCGCATGAAATGGCGAGTAGAATGCACTATTAAACTTATAGGGTAGGGCAAGCAGAGACGCGATTACATCATCTCATATTATGGTTAATTTAAGAATTCAGCAAAATTCTATCACATTTGTTCAATTTACGTCGCTCCTATTTCAGATAGCGTATTGGGCTAAGCGGCATCTCAAAGCGCATGAAATGGCGAGTGAAATGCACTATTAGACTTCTATGGTAGGGCGAACAGAGACCTGATTAGATCATTTTACATTAAGGTTAATATAAGAATTCAGGGAAATTCTATCACATTTGATCAATTTACGTCGCTCCTATTCCAGATAGCGTATTGGGCTATGCGGCATCTCAAAGCACATGAAATGGCGAGTAAAATGCACTATTAAACTTCTAGGGTAGGTCACACAGAGACCCGATTAGATCATTTTATATTATGGTTAATTTAAGAATTCAGTGAAATTCTATCACACTTGTTCAATTTACGTCGCTCCTATTTCAGATAGCGTATTGGGCTAAGCGGCATTTCAAAGCGCATGAAATGGCGAGTAAAATGCCATATTAAACTTCTAGGATAAGGCAAACAGAGACCCGATTAGATCATTTTATATCACGGTAAATATAAGAATGCGGCGTAATTCTATCACATTTGTTCAATTTACGTCGCTGCTATTCCAGATAGCTTATTGTGCTTAGCGGCAACACAAAGCGCATGAAATGACGAGTGAAATGCACTATTAAACTTCTAGGGTAGGGCAAACAGAGACCCGATTAGATCATTTTATATCACGGTAAATATAAGAATGCGGCGTAATTCTATCACATTTGTTCAACTTACGTCGCTCCTATTTCAGGTAGCGTACTGGGCTAGGCGGCATCTTAAAGCGCGTGGAATGGCGAGCAAAATGCACTACTAATCTTCTATGATAGGGCAATCAGAGACCCGATTAGATCATTTTATATTTTGTTTAATATAAGATTTCAGGGAAATTCTATCACATTTGTTTAATTTTCGTCGCTCCTATTTCAGATAGCGTATTGGGCGATGCGGCATCTCAAAGCGCAAGAAATGGCGACTAAAATGCACTATTAAACTTCTAGGGTAGCGCAAGCAGAGACCCGATTAGATCATTTTATATTATGGTTAATTTAAGAATTCAGCAAAATTCTATCACATTCGTTCAATTTAGGTCGCTCCCATTTCAGATTGCGTACTGGGCTAGGCGGCATCTTAAAGCGCGTGGAATGCCGAGTAAAATCCACTATTAAACTTCTAGGCTAGGGCGAACAGAGACCAGATTAGATCATTTTACATTCTGGTTAATAAAATAATCAGCGAAATTCTATCACCTTTGTTCAACTTTCGTCGCTCCTATTTCAGATAGCGTATTGGGCTAAGCGGCATCTCAAAGCGCATGAAATGGCGAGTAAAATGCACTATTAAACTTCTAGGGTAGGGCAAACAGAGACCCGATTAGATCATTTTATATTATGGTTAATTTAAGAATTCAGCAAAATTCTATCACATTTGTTCAATTTACGTCGCTCCTATTTCAGATAGCGTATTGGGCTAAGCGGCATCTCAAAGCGCATGAAATGGCGAGTAAAATGCACTATTAAACTTCTAGGGTAGGGCAAGCAGAGACCCGATTACATCATCTCATATTATGGTTAATTTAAGAATTCAGCAAAATTCTATCACATTTGTTCAATTTACGTCGCTCCTATTTCAGATAGCGTATTCGGCTAAGCGGCATCTCAAAGCGCATGAAATGGCGAGTGAAATGCACTATTAGACTTCTATGGTAGGGCGAACAGAGACCCGATTAGATCATTTTACATTAAGGTTAATAAAAGAATTCAGGGAAATTCTATCACATTTGATCAATTTACGTCGCTCCTATTCCAGATAGCGTATTGGGCTATGCGGCATCTCAAAGCACATGAAATGGCGAGTAAAATGCCCTATTAAACTTTTAGGGTAGGTCAAACAGAGACCCGATTAGATCATTTTATATTATGGTTAATTTAAGAATTCAGCAAAATTCTATCACATTTGTTCCATTTACGTCGCTCCTATTTCAGATAGCGTATTGGGCTAAGCGGCATCTCAAAGCGCATGAAATGGCGAGTAAAATGCACTATTAAACTTCGAGGGTAGGGCAAGCAGAGACCCGATTACATCATCTCATATTATGGTTAATTTAAGAATTCAGCAAAATTCTATCACATTTGTTCAATTTACGTCGCTCCTATTTCAGATAGCGTACTGGGCTAGGCGGCAACTTAAAGCGCGTGGAATGGCGAGTAAAATGCACTAATAAACTTCTATGATAGGGCAATCAGTGACCCGATTAGATCATTTTATATTTTGTTTAATATAAGATTTCAGGGAAATTCTATCACATTTGTTCAATTTACGTCGCTCCTATTTCAGGTAGCGTATTGGGCTAAGAGGCACCTGAAGGCGCATGAAATGGCGAGTAAGATGCACTATTAAACTTCTAGGGTTGGGCAAACAGAGACCCGATTAGATCATTTTATATTATGGTTAATTTAAGAATTCAGCAAAATTCTATCACATTTGTTCAATTTACGTCGCTCCTATTTCAGATAGCGTATTGGGCTAAGCGGCATCTCAAAGCGCATGAAATGGCGACTAAAATGCACTATTAAACTTCTAGGGTAGCGCAAGCAGAGACCCGATTAGATCATTTTATATTATGGTTAATTTAAGAATTCAGCAAAATTCTATCACATTCGTTCAATTTAGGTCGCTCCCATTTCAGATTGCGTACTGGGCTAGGCGGCATCTTAAAGCGCGTGGAATGCCGAGTAAAATCCACTATTAAACTTCTAGGCTAGGGCGAACAGAGACCAGATTAGATCATTTTACATTCTGGTTAATAAAATAATTCAGCGAAATTCTATCACCTTTGTTCAACTTTCGTCGCTCCTATTTCAGATAGCGTATTGGGCTAAGCGGCATCTCAAAGCGCATGAAATGGCGAGTAAAATGCACTATTAAACTTCTAGGGTAGGGCAAACAGAGACCCGATTAGATCATTTTATATTATGGTTAATTTAAGAATTCAGCAAAATTCTATCACATTTGTTAAATTTACGTCGCTCCTACGTCGGATAGCGTACTGGGCTAGGCGGCATCCTAAACCGCGTGGAGTGGCGAGTAAAATTCACTATTAATCTTCTATGATAGGGCAATCAGAGACCCGATTAGATCATTTTATATTTTGGTTAATATAAGAATTCAGCGAAATTCTATCACATTTGTTCAATTTACGTCGCTCGTATTTCAGATAGCGTATTGGGCTAAGCGGCATCTCAAAGCGCATGAAATGGCGAGGAAAATGCACTATTAAACGTCTAGGGTAGGGCAAACAGAGACCCCATTAGATCATTTTATGTTATGTTTAATTTAAGAATTTAGCAAAATTCTATCACATTTGTTTAATTTACGTCGCTCCTATTTCAGATAGCGTACTCGGCTAGGCGGCAACTTAAAGCGCGTGGAATGGCGAGTAAAATGCAATATTAAGCTTCTAGGGTAGGGCAAACAGACACCCGATTAGATCATTTTATATTATGGTTAATTTATAAATTCAGCAAAATTCTATCACATTTGTTCAATTTACGTCGCTCCTATTTCAGATAGCGTATTGGGCTAAGCGGCATCTCGAAGCGCATGAAATGGCGAGTGAAATGCACTATTAGACTTCTATGGTAGGGCGAACAGAGACCCGATTAGATCATTTTACATTAAGGTTAATATAAGAATTCAGGGAAATTCTATCACATTTGATCAATTTACGTCGCTCCTATTCCAGATAGCGTATTGGGCTATGCGGCATCTCAAAGCACATGAAATGGCGAGTAAAATGCACTATTAAACTTCTAGGGTAGGTCAAACAGAGACCCGATTAGATCATTTTATATTATGGTTAATTTAAGAATTCAGTGGAATTCTATCACACTTGTTCAATTTACGTCGCTCCTAATTCAGATAGCGTATTCGGCTAAGCGGCATCTCAAAGCGCATGAAATGGCGTATAAAATGCACTCTTAAACTTCTAGGCTAGGGCAAACAGAGACCCGATTAGATCATTTTATATTACGGTTAATTTAAGAATTCAGCAAAATTCTATCACATTTGTTCAATTTACGTCGCTCCTATTTCAGATTGCGTACTGGGCTAGGCGGCATCTTAAAGCGCGTGGAATGCTGAGTAAAATCCACTATTAAACTTCTAGGCTAGGGCGAACAGAGACCAGATTAGATCATTTTACATTCTGGTTAATAAAATAATTCAGCGAAATTCTATCACCTTTGTTCAACTTTCGTCGCTCCTATTTCAGATAGCGTATTGGGCTAAGCGGCATCTCAAAGCGCATGAAATGGCGAGTAAAATGCACTATTAAACTTCTAGGGTAGGGCAAACAGAGACCCGATTAGATCATTTTATATTATGGTTAATTTAAGAATTCAGCAAAATTCTATCACATTTGTTCAATTTACGTCGCTCCTATTTCGGATAGCGTACTGGGCTAGGCGGCATCGTAAACCGCGTGGAGTGGCGAGTAAAATGCACTATTAAACTTCTAGGCTAGGGAGAACAGAGACCCGATTAGATCATTTTACATTATGGTTCATAAAAGAATTCAGCGAAACTCTATCACATTTTTTCAACTTACGTCGCTCCTATTTCAGATAGCGTATTGGGCTAAGCGGCATCTCAAAGCGCATGAAATGGCGAGTGAAATGCACTATTAGACTTCTATGGTAGGGCGAACAGAGACCCGATTAGATCATTTTACATTAAGGTTAATAAAAGAATTCAGGGAAATTCTATCACATTTGATCAATTTACGTCGCTCCTATTTCAGATAGCGTATTGGGCTAAGCGGCATCTCAAAGCGCATGAAATGGCGAGTAAAATGCACTATTAAACTTCTAGGGTAGGGCAAACAGAGACCCGATTAGATCATTTTATATTATGGTTAATTTAAGAATTCAGCAAAATTCTATCACATTCGTTCAATTTACATCGCTCCTATTTCAGATAGCGTACTGGGCTAGGCGGCAACTTAAAGCGCGTGGAATGGCGAGTAAAATGCACTATTAAACTTCTATGATAGGGCAATCAGTGACCCGATTAGATCATTTTATATTTTGTTTAATATAAGATTTCAGGGAAATTCTATCACATTTGTTCAATTTACGTCGCTCCTATTTCAGATAGCGTATTGGGCTAAGAGGCATCTGAAGGCGCCTGAAATGGCGAGTAAAATGCACTATTAAACTTCTAGGGTTGGGCAAACAGAGACCCGATTAGATCATTTTGTATTATGGTTAATTTAAGATGTCAGCTAAATTTTATGACATCTGTTCAATTTACGTCGCTCCTATTTCAGATAGCGTACTGGGCTAGGCGGAATCTTAAAGCGCGTGGAATGGCGAGTAAAATGCACTACTAAACTTCTATGATAGGGCAATCAGAGACCCGATTAGATCATTTTATATTATGTATAATATCAGATTTCAGGGAATTTCTATCACATTTGTTCAATTTACGTCGCTCCTAATTCAGGTAGCGTATTCGGCTAAGCGGCATCTCAAAGCGCATGAAATGGCGAATGAAATGCACTCTTTAACTTTTAGGCTAGGGCGAACAGAGACCCGATCAGATCATTTTACATTATGGCTAATAAAAGAATTCAGCGAAATTCTATCACATTTTTTCAACTTACGTCGCTCCTATTGCAGATAGCGTATTGGGCTAAGCGGCAGCTCAAAGCGCATGAAATGGCGAGTAAAATGCAATATTAAGATTCTAGGGTACGGCAAACAGACACCCGATTAGATCATTTTATATTATGGTTAATTTAAGAATTCAGCAAAATTCTATCACATTTGTTCAATTTACGTCGCTCCTATTTCAGATAGCGTATTGAGCAAAGCGGCATCTCAAAGCGCATGAAATGGCGAGTAGAATGCACTATTAAACTTATAGGGTAGGGCAAGCAGAGACGCGATTACATCATCTCATATTATGGTTAATTTAAGAATTCAGCAAAATTCTATCACATTTGTTCAATTTACGTCGCTCCTATTTCAGATAGCGTATTGGGCTAAGCGGCATCTCAAAGCGCATGAAATGGCGAGTGAAATGCACTATTAGACTTCTATGGTAGGGCGAACAGAGACCCGATTAGATCATTTTACATTAAGGTTAATATAAGAATTCAGGGAAATTCTATCACATTTGATCAATTTACGTCGCTCCTATTCCAGATAGCGTATTGGGCTATGCGGCATCTCAAAGCACATGAAATGGCGAGTAAAATGCACTATTAAACTTCTAGGGTAGGTCACACAGAGACCCGATTAGATCATTTTATATTATGGTTAATTTAAGAATTCAGTGAAATTCTATCACACTTGTTCAATTTACGTCGCTCCTATTTCAGATAGCGTATTGGGCTAAGCGGCATTTCAAAGCGCATGAAATGGCGAGTAAAATGCCATATTAAACTTCTAGGATAAGGCAAACAGAGACCCGATTAGATCATTTTATATCACGGTAAATATAAGAATGCGGCGTAATTCTATCACATTTGTTCAATTTACGTCGCTGCTATTCCAGATAGCTTATTGTGCTTAGCGGCAACACAAAGCGCATGAAATGACGAGTGAAATGCACTATTAAACTTCTAGGGTAGGGCAAACAGAGACCCGATTAGATCATTTTATATTACGGTTAATGTCAGAATTCAGCGTAATTCTATCACATTTGTTCAACTTACGTCGCTCCTATTTCAGGTAGCGTACTGGGCTAGGCGGCATCTTAAAGCGCGTGGAATGGCGAGCAAAATGCACTACTAATCTTCTATGATAGGGCAATCAGAGACCCGATTAGATCATTTTATATTTTGTTTAATATAAGATTTCAGGGAAATTCTATCACATTTGTTTAATTTTCGTCGCTCCTATTTCAGATAGCGTATTGGGCGATGCGGCATCTCAAAGCGCAAGAAATGGCGACTAAAATGCACTATTAAACTTCTAGGGTAGCGCAAGCAGAGACCCGATTAGATCATTTTATATTATGGTTAATTTAAGAATTCAGCAAAATTCTATCACATTCGTTCAATTTAGGTCGCTCCCATTTCAGATTGCGTACTGGGCTAGGCGGCATCTTAAAGCGCGTGGAATGCCGAGTAAAATCCACTATTAAACTTCTAGGCTAGGGCGAACAGAGACCAGATTAGATCATTTTACATTCTGGTTAATAAAATAATCAGCGAAATTCTATCACCTTTGTTCAACTTTCGTCGCTCCTATTTCAGATAGCGTATTGGGCTAAGCGGCATCTCAAAGCGCATGAAATGGCGAGTAAAATGCACTATTAAACTTCTAGGGTAGGGCAAACAGAGACCCGATTAGATCATTTTATATTATGGTTAATTTAAGAATTCAGCAAAATTCTATCACATTTGTTCAATTTACGTCGCTCCTATTTCGGATAGCGTACTGGGCTAGGCGGCATCCTAAAACGCGTGGAGTGGCGAGTAAAATGCACTATTAAACTTCTAGGCTAGGGAGAACAGAGACCCGATTAGATCATTTTACATTATGTTTCATAAAAGAATTCAGCGAAACTCTATCACATTTTTTCAACTTACGTCGCTCCTATTTCAGATAGCGTATTGGGCTAAGCGGCATCTCAAAGCGCATGAAATGGCCAGTGAAATGCACTATTAGATTTCTATGGTAGGGCGAACAGAGACCCGATTAGATCATTTTACATTAAGGTTAATAAAAGGATTCAGGGAAATTCTATGACATTTGATCAATTTACGTCGCTCCTATTCCACATAGCGTATTGGGCTATGCGGCATCTCAAAGCACATGAAATGGCGAGTAAAATGCCCTATTAAACTTCTAGGGTAGGTCAAACAGCGACCCGATTAGATCATTTTATATTATGGTTAATTTAAGAATTCAGCAAAATTCTATCACATTTGTTCAATTTACGTCGCTCCTATTTCAGATAGCGTATTGGGCTAAGCGGCATCTCAAAGCGCATGAAATGGCGAGTAAAATGCACTATTAAACTTCTAGGGTAGGGCAAGCAGAGACCCGATTACATCATCTCATATTATGGTTAATTTAAGAATTCAGCAAAATTCTATCACATTTGTTCAATTTACGTCGCTCCTATTTCAGATAGCGTATTCGGCTAAGCGGCATCTCAAAGCGCATGAAATGGCGAGTGAAATGCACTATTAGACTTCTATGGTAGGGCGAACAGAGACCCGATTAGATCATTTTACATTAAGGTTAATAAAAGAATTCAGGGAAATTCTATCACATTTGATCAATTTACGTCGCTCCTATTCCAGATAGCGTATTGGGCTATGCGGCATCTCAAAGCACATGAAATGGCGAGTAAAATGCCCTATTAAACTTTTAGGGTAGGTCAAACAGAGACCCGATTAGATCATTTTATATTATGGTTAATTTAAGAATTCAGCAAAATTCTATCACATTTGTTCAATTTACGTCGCTCCTATTTCAGATAGCGTATTGGGCTAAGCGGCATCTCAAAGCGCATGAAATGGCGAGTGAAATGCACTATTAGACTTCTATGGTAGGGCGAACAGAGACCCGATTAGATCATTTTACATTAAGGTTAATATAAGAATTCAGGGAAATTCTATCACATTTGATCAATTTACGTCGCTCCTATTCCAGATAGCGTATTGGGCTATGCGGCATCTCAAAGCACATGAAATGGCGAGTAAAATGCACTATTAAACTTCTAGGGTAGGTCACACAGAGACCCGATTAGATCATTTTATATTATGGTTAATTTAAGAATTCAGTGAAATTCTATCACACTTGTTCAATTTACGTCGCTCCTATTTCAGATAGCGTATTGGGCTAAGCGGCATTTCAAAGCGCATGAAATGGCGAGTAAAATGCCATATTAAACTTCTAGGATAAGGCAAACAGAGACCCGATTAGATCATTTTATATCACGGTAAATATAAGAATGCGGCGTAATTCTATCACATTTGTTCAATTTACGTCGCTGCTATTCCAGATAGCTTATTGTGCTTAGCGGCAACACAAAGCGCATGAAATGACGAGTGAAATGCACTATTAAACTTCTAGGGTAGGGCAAACAGAGACCCGATTAGATCATTTTATATTACGGTTAATATAAGAATTCAGCGTAATTCTATCACATTTGTTCAACTTACGTCGCTCCTATTTCAGGTAGCGTACTGGGCTAGGCGGCATCTTAAAGCGCGTGGAATGGCGACCAAAATGCACTACTAATCTTCTATGATAGGGCAATCAGAGACCCGATTAGATCATTTTATATTTTGTTTAATATAAGATTTCAGGGAAATTCTATCACATTTGTTTAATTTTCGTCGCTCCTATTTCAGATAGCGTATTGGGCGATGCGGCATCTCAAAGCGCAAGAAATGGCGACTAAAATGCACTATTAAACTTCTAGGGTAGCGCAAGCAGAGACCCGATTAGATCATTTTATATTATGGTTAATTTAAGAATTCAGCAAAATTCTATCACATTCGTTCAATTTAGGTCGCTCCCATTTCAGATTGCGTACTGGGCTAGGCGGCATCTTAAAGCGCGTGGAATGCCGAGTAAAATCCACTATTAAACTTCTAGGCTAGGGCGAACAGAGACCAGATTAGATCATTTTACATTCTGGTTAATAAAATAATCAGCGAAATTCTATCACCTTTGTTCAACTTTCGTCGCTCCTATTTCAGATAGCGTATTGGGCTAAGCGGCATCTCAAAGCGCATGAAATGGCGAGTAAAATGCACTATTAAACTTCTAGGGTAGGGCAAACAGAGACCCGATTAGATCATTTTATATTATGGTTAATTTAAGAATTCAGCAAAATTCTATCACATTTGTTCAATTTACGTCGCTCCTATTTCGGATAGCGTACTGGGCTAGGCGGCATCCTAAAACGCGTGGAGTGGCGAGTAAAATGCACTATTAAACTTCTAGGCTAGGGAGAACAGAGACCCGATTAGATCATTTTACATTATGGTTCATAAAAGAATTCAGCGAAACTCTATCACATTTTTTCAACTTACGTCGCTCCTATTTCAGATAGCGTATTGGGCTAAGCGGCATCTCAAAGCGCATGAAATGGCCAGTGAAATGCACTATTAGATTTCTATGGTAGGGCGAACAGAGACCCGATTAGATCATTTTACATTAAGGTTAATAAAAGGATTCAGGGAAATTCTATGACATTTGATCAATTTACGTCGCTCCTATTCCACATAGCGTATTGGGCTATGCGGCATCTCAAAGCACATGAAATGGCGAGTAAAATGCCCTATTAAACTTCTAGGGTAGGTCAAACAGCGACCCGATTAGATCATTTTATATTATGGTTAATTTAAGAATTCAGCAAAATTCTATCACATTTGTTCAATTTACGTCGCTCCTATTTCAGATAGCGTATTGGGCTAAGCGGCATCTCAAAGCGCATGAAATGGCGAGTAAAATGCACTATTAAACTTCTAGGGTAGGGCAAGCAGAGACCCGATTACATCATCTCATATTATGGTTAATTTAAGAATTCAGCAAAATTCTATCACATTTGTTCAATTTACGTCGCTCCTATTTCAGATAGCGTATTCGGCTAAGCGGCATCTCAAAGCGCATGAAATGGCGAGTGAAATGCACTATTAGACTTCTATGGTAGGGCGAACAGAGACCCGATTAGATCATTTTACATTAAGGTTAATAAAAGAATTCAGGGAAATTCTATCACATTTGATCAATTTACGTCGCTCCTATTCCAGATAGCGTATTGGGCTATGCGGCATCTCAAAGCACATGAAATGGCGAGTAAAATGCCCTATTAAACTTTTAGGGTAGGTCAAACAGAGACCCGATTAGATCATTTTATATTATGGTTAATTTAAGAATTCAGCAAAATTCTATCACATTTGTTCCATTTACGTCGCTCCTATTTCAGATAGCGTATTGGGCTAAGCGGCATCTCAAAGCGCATGAAATGGCGAGTAAAATGCACTATTAAACTTCTAGGGTAGGGCAAGCAGAGACCCGATTACATCATCTCATATTATGGTTAATTTAAGAATTCAGCAAAATTCTATCACATTTGTTCAATTTACGTCGCTCCTATTTCAGATAGCGTACTGGGCTAGGCGGCAACTTAAAGCGCGTGGAATGGCGAGTAAAATGCACTATTAAACTTCTATGATAGGGCAATCAGTGACCCGATTAGATCATTTTATATTTTGTTTAATATAAGATTTCAGGGAAATTCTATCACATTTGTTCAATTTACGTCGCTCCTATTTCAGGTAGCGTATTGGGCTAAGAGGCACCTGAAGGCGCATGAAATGGCGAGTAAGATGCACTATTAAACTTCTAGGGTTGGGCAAACAGAGACCCGATTAGATCATTTTATATTATGGTTAATTTAAGAATTCAGCAAAATTCTATCACATTTGTTCAATTTACGTCGCTCCTATTTCAGATAGCGTATTGGGCTAAGCGGCATCTCAAAGCGCATGAAATGGCGACTAAAATGCACTATTAAACTTCTAGGGTAGCGCAAGCAGAGACCCGATTAGATCATTTTATATTATGGTTAATTTAAGAATTCAGCAAAATTCTATCACATTCGTTCAATTTAGGTCGCTCCTATTTCGGATAGCGTACTGGGCTAGGCGGCATCGTAAACCGCGTGGAGTGGCGAGTAAAATGCACTATTAAACTTCTGGGCTAGGGAGAACAGAGACCCGATTAGATCATTTTACATTATGGTTCATAAAAGAATTCAGCGAAACTCTATCACATTTTTTCAACTTACGTCGCTCCTATTTCAGATAGCGTATTGGGCTAAGCGGCATCTCAAAGCGCATGAAATGGCGAGTGAAATGCACTATTAGACTTCTATGGTAGGTTGAACAGAGACCCGATTAGATCATTTTACATTAAGGTTAATAAAAGAATTCAGGGAAATTCTATCACATTTGATCAATTTACGTCGCTCCTATTCCAGATAGCGTATTGGGCTATGCGGCATCTCAAAGCACATGAAATGGCGAGTAAAATGCCCTATTAAACTTCTAGGGTAGGTCAAACAGAGACCAGATTAGATCATTTTACATTCTGGTTAATAAAATAATTCAGCGAAATTCTATCACCTTTGTTCAACTTTCGTCGCTCCTATTTCAGATAGCGTATTGGGCTAAGCGGCATCTCAAAGCGCATGAAATGGCGAGTAAAATGCACTATTAAACTTCTAGGGTAGGGCAAACAGAGACCCGATTAGATCATTTTATATTATGGTTAATTTAAGAATTCAGCAAAATTCTATCACATTCGTTCAATTTACGTCGCTCCTATTTCAGATAGCGTACTGGGCTAGGCGGCAACTTAAAGCGCGTGGAATGGCGAGTAAAATGCACTATTAAACTTCTATGATAGGGCAATCAGTGACCCGATTAGATCATTTTATATTTTGTTTAATATAAGATTTCAGGGAAATTCTATCACATTTGTTCAATTTACGTCGCTCCTATTTCAGATAGCGTATTGGGCTAAGAGGCATCTGAAGGCGCCTGAAATGGCGAGTAAAATGCACAATTAAACTTCTAGGGTTGGGCAAACAGAGACCCGATTAGATCATTTTATATTATGGTTAATTTAAGATGTCAGCTAAATTTTATGACATCTGTTCAATTTACGTCGCTCCTATTTCAGATAGCGTACTGGGCTAGGCGGAATCTTAAAGCGCGTGGAATGGCGAGTAAAGTGCACTACTAAACTTCTATGATAGGGCAATCAGAGACCCGATTAGATCATTTTATATTTTGTTTAATATCAGATTTCAGGGAATTTGTATCACATTTGTTCAATTTACGTCCCTCCTAATTCAGATAGCGTATTCGGCTAAGCGGCATCTCAAAGCGAATGAAATGGCGAATAAAATGCACTCTTAAACTTCTAGGCTAGGGCAAACAGAGACCCGATTAGATCATTTTATATTACGGTTAATTTAAGAATTCAGCAAAATTCTATCACATTTGTTCAATTTACGTCGCTCCTATTTCAGACAGCGTATTGGGCTCGGCGGCATCTTAAAGCGCGTGGAATGGCGAGTGAAATGCACTATTAGACTTCTATGGTAGGGCGAACAGAGACCCGATTAGATCATTTTATATTATGGTTAATTTAAGAATTCAGCAAAATTCTATCACACTTGTTCAATTTACGTCGCTCCTATTTCAGATAGCGTACTGGGCTAGGCGGCATCTTAAAGCGCATGGAATGGCGAGTAAAATGCACTACTAAACTTCTATGATAGGGCAATCAGAGACCCGATTAGATCATTTTATATTTTGTATAATATCAGATTTCAGGGAATTTCTATCACATTTGTTCAATTTACGTCGCTCCTAATTCAGATAGCGTATTCGGCTAAGCGGCATCTCAAAGCGCATGAAATGGCCACTAAAATGCACTATTAAACTTCTAGGGTAGGGCAAGCAGAGACCCGATTAGATCATTTTATATTATGGTTAATTTAAGAATTCAGCAAAATTCTATCACATTCGTTCAATTTAGGTCGCTCCTATTTCAGATTGCGTACTGGGCTAGGCGGCATCTTAAAGCGCGTGGAATGCCGAGTAAAATCCACTATTAAACTTCTAGGCTAGGGCGAACAGAGACCAGATTAGATCATTTTACATTCTGGTTAATAAAATAATTCAGCGAAATTCTATCACCTTTGTTCAACTTTCGTCGCTCCTATTTCAGATAGCGTATTGGGCTAAGCGGCATCTCAAAGCGCATGAAATGGCGAGTAAAATGCACTATTAAACTTCTAGGGTAGGGCAAACAGAGACCTGATTAGATCATTTTATATTATGGTTAATTTAAGAATTCAGCAAAATTCTATCACATTTGTTCAATTTACGTCGCCCCTATTTCAGATAGCGTATTGGGCTAAGCGGCATCTGAAGGCGCATGAAATGGCGAGTGAAATGCACTATTAAACTTCTAGGGTAGGGCAAACAGAGACCCGATTAGATCATTTTATATTACGGTTAATATAAGAATTCAGCGTAATTCTATCACATTTGTTCAACTTACGTCGCTCCTATTTCAGATAGCGTATTGGGCTAAGCGGCATCTCAAAGCGCATGAAATGGCGAGTAAAATGCACTATTAAAGTTCTAGGGTAGGGCAAACAGAGACCCGATTAGATCATTTTATATTATGGTTAATTTAAGAATTCAGCAAAATTCTATCACATTTGTTCAATTTACGTCGCTCCTATTTCGGATAGCGTACTGGGCTAGGCGGCATCCTAAACCGCGTTGAGTGGCGAGCAAAATTCACTATTAAACTTCTATGATAGGGCAATCAGAGACCCGATTAGATCATTTTATATTTTGTTTAATATAAGATTTCAGGGAAATTCTATCGCATTTGTTCAATTTACGTCGCTCCTATTTCAGATAGCGTATTCGGCTAAGCGGCATCTCAAAGCGCATGAAATGTCGAATAAAATGCACTTTTAAACTTCGAGGCTAGGGCGAACAGAGACCAGATCAGATCATTTTACATTATGGTTAATAAAAGAATTCAGCGAAATTCTATCACATTTGTTCAACTTACGTCGCTCCTATTTCAGTTAGCGTATTGGGCTAAGCGGCATCCCAAAGCGCATGAAATGGCGAGTAAAATGCACTACCAAACTTCTATGATAGGGCAATCAGAGACCCGATTAGATCATTTTATATTTTGTTTAATATAAGATTTCAGGGAAATTCTATCGTATTTGTTCAATTTACGTCGCTCCTATTTCAGATAGCGTATTGGGCTAAGCGGCATCTCAAAGCGCATGAAATGAAGAATAAAATGCACTATTAAACTTCTAGGCTAGGGAGAACAGAGACCCGATTAGATCATTTTACATTATGGTTCATAAAAGTATTCAGCGAAACTCTATCACATTCTTTCAACTTACGTCGCTCCTATTTCCGATAGCGTATTGGGCTAAGCGGCAGCTCAAAGCGCATGAAATGGCGAGTAAAATGCAATATTAAGCTTCTAGGGTAGGGTAAACAGACACCCGATTAGATCATTTTATATTATGGTTAATTTAAGAATTCAGCAAAATTCTATCACATTTGTTCAATTTACGTCGCTCCTATTTCAGATAGCGTATTGGGCTAAGCGGCATTTCAAAGCGCATGAAATGGCGAGTAAAATGCCCTATTAAACTTCTAGGATAAGGCAAACAGAGACCTGATTAGATCATTTTATATTACGGTAAATATAAGAATACGGCGTAATTCTATCACATTTGTTCAATTTACGTCGCTGCTATTCCGGATAGCTTATTGTGCTTAGCGGCATCTCAAAGCGCATGAAATGACGAGTGAAATGCACTATTAAACTTCTAGGGTAGGGCAAACAGAGACCCGATTAGATCATTTCATATTATGGTTAATTTAAGAATTCAGCGAAATTCTATCACATTTGTTCAATTTACGTCGTTCCTATTTCAGATAGCGTACTGGGCTAGGCGGCATCTTAAAGCGCGTGGAAAGGCGAGTAAAATACCCTATTAAACATCTATGATAGGCCAATCAGAGACCCGATTAGATCATTTTATATTTTGTTGAATATAAGATTTCAGGGAAATTCTGTCACATTTGTTCAATTTACGTCGCTCCTATTTCAGATAGCTTATTGGGCTTGGCGGCATCTCAAAGCGTATGAAATGACGAGTAAAATGCACTGTTAAACTTCTAGGGTAGGGCAATCAGAGACCCGATTAGATCATTTTATATATTGTTTAATATAAGATTTCAGGGAAATTCTATCACATTTGTTCAATTTACGTCGCTCCTATTTCAGATAGCGTACTGAGCTAGGCGGCATCTTAAAGCGTGCGGAATGGCGAGTAAAATGCACTATGAAACTTCTATGATAGGGCAATAAGAGACCCGATTAGATCATTTTATATTTTGGTTTATATAAGAATTCAGCCAAATTCTATCACATTTGTTCAATTTACGTCGCTCCTATTTCAGATAGCGTACTGGGCTAGGCGGCATCTTAAAGCGCGTGGAATGGTGAGTAACATCCACTATTAAACTTATAGGCTAGGGTAAACAGAGACCCGATTAGATCATTTTACATTACGGTTAATATAAGAATTCAGCGTAATTCTATCACATTTGTTCAATTTACGTCGGTCCTATTTCAGATAGCGTATTGGGCTAAGCGGCATCTCAAAGCGCATGAAATGGCGAGTGCAATGGAATATTAAACTTCTAGGGTAGGTCGAACAGAGACCCGATTAGATCATTTTACATTAATGTTAATTTAAGAATTCAGGGAAATTCTATCACATTTGTTCAATTTACGTCGCTCCTATTTCAGATAGCGTATTGGGCTAAGCGGCATCTCAAAGCGCATGAAATGGCGAGTAAAATGCACTATTAAACTTCTATGATAGGGCAATCAGAGACCCGATTAGATCATTTTATATTATGGTTAATATAAGAATTCAGCGAAATACTATCACATTTGTTCAATTTACGTCTCTCCTATTTCAGATAGCGCAGTGTGCTAAGCGGCATCTCAAAGCGCATGAAATGACGAGTGAAATGCACTATTAGACTTCTATGGTAGGGCGAACAGAGACCCGATTAGATCATTTTACATTAAGGTTAATATAAGAATTCAGGGAAATTCTATCACATTTGATCAATTTTCGTCGCTCCTATTCCAGATAGCGTATTGGGCTATGCGGCATCTCAAAGCACATGAAACGGCGAGTAAAATGCACTATTAAACTTCTAGGGTAGGTCAAACAGAGACCCGATTAGATCATTTTATATTATGGTTAATTTAAGAATTCAGTGAAATTCTATCACACTTGTTCAATTTACGTCGCTCCTATTTCAGATAGCGTATTGGGCTAAGCGGCATCTCAAAGCGCATGAAATGGCGAGTGCAATGGAATATTAAACTTCTAGGGTAGGGCGAACAGAGACCCGATTAGATCATTTTACATTAATGTTAATTTAAGAATTCAGGGAAATTCTATCACATTTGTTCAATTTACGTCGCTCCTATTTCAGATAGCGTATTGGGCTAAGCGGCATCTCAAAGCGCATGAAATGGCGAGTAAAATGCACTATTAAACTTCTATGATAGGGCAATCAGAGACCCGATTAGATCATTTTATATTATGGTTAATATAAGAATTCAGCGAAATACTATCACATTTGTTCAATTTACGTCTCTCCTATTTCAGATAGCGCAGTGTGCTAAGCGGCATCTCAAAGCGCATGAAATGACGAGTGAAATGCACTATTAAACTTCTAGGGTAGGGCAAACAGAGACCCGATTAGATCATTTTATATTATGGTTAATTTAAGAATTCAGCAAAATTCTATCACATTTGTTCAATTTACGTTGCTCCTATTTCAGATAGCGTACTGGGCTAGGCGGCATCTTAAAGCGCGTGGAATGGCGAGTAAAATGCACTATTAAACTTCTATGATAGGGCAATCAGGGACCCGATCAGATCATTTTATATTTTGGTTAATATAAGAATTCAAGGAAATTCTATCACATTTGTTCAATTTACGTCGATCCTATTTCAGATAGCGTATTGGGCTAAGCGGCATCTCAAAGCGCATGGAATGTCCAATAAAATGCACTATTAATCTTCTTGGCTGGGGCAAACAGAGACCCGATTAGATCATTTTACATTAAGGTTAATATAAGAATTCAGGGAAATTCTATCACATTTGTTCAATTTACGTCGCTCCTATTTCAGATAGCGTATTCGGCTAAGCGGCATCTCAAAGCGCATGAAATGATGAGTGAAATGCACTATTAAACTTCTATGATAGGGCAATCAGAGACCCGATTAGATAATTTTATATTTTGGTTAATATATGAATTCAGCGAAATTCTATCACATTTGTTCAATTTACGTCGCTCCTATTTCAGATAGCGTGTTGGGCTAAGCGGCATTTCAAAGCGCATGAAATGGCGAGTGCAATGCAATATTAAACTTCTAGGGTAGGGCGAACAGAGACCCGATTAGATCATTTTGAATTAATGTTAATTTAAGAATTCAGGGAAATTCTATCACATTCGTTCAATTTACGTCGCTCCTATTTCAGATAGCGTATTGGGCTAAGCGGCATCTCAAAGCGCATGAAATGGCGAGTAAAATGCACTATTAAACTTCTATGATAGGGCAATCAGAGACCCGATTAGATCATTTTATATTTTGGTTAATATAAGAATTCAGCAAAAGTCTATCACATTTGTTCAATTTACGTCGCTCCTATTTCAAATAGCGTATTGGGCTAAGCGGCATCTCAAAGCGCAAGAAATGGCGAGTAAAATGCACTATTAAACTTCTAGGGTAGGGCAAACAGAGACCCGATTAGATCATTTTATATTTTGGTTAATATAAGAATTGAGCGAAATTCTGTCACATTTGTTCAATTTACGTCGCTCCTATTAACGATAGCGTATTGGGCTAAGCGGCATCTGAAAGCGCATGAAATGGCGAGTAAAATGCACTATTAAACTTCTAGGGTAGGGCAAACAGAGACCCGATTAGATCATTTTATATTATGATTAATTTAAGAAGTCAGCAAAATTCTATCACATTTGTTCAATTTACGTGGTTCCTATTTCAGATAGCGTACTGGGCTAGGCGGCATCTTAAAGCGCGTGGAAAGGCGAGTAAAATGCACTATTAAACTTCTATGATAGGGCAATCAGAGACCCGATTAGATCATTTTATATTACGGTTAATATAAGAATTCAGCGTAATTCTATCACATTTGTTCAACATACGTCGCTCCTCTTTCAGATAGCGTACTGGGATAAGCGGCATCTCAAAGCGCATGGAATGTCCAATAAAATGCACTATTAATCTTCTAGGCTAGGGCAAACAGAGACCCGATTAGATCATTTTACATTAAGGTTAATATAAGAATTCAGGGAAATTCTATCACATTTGTTCAATTTACGTCGCCCCTATTTCAGATAGCGTATTGGGCTAAGCGGCATCTCAAAGCGCATGAAATGGCGAGCAAAATGCACTATTAAACTTCTAGGGTAGGGCAAACAGAGACCCGATTAGATCATTTTGTATTACCGTTAATTTATGAATTCAGCAAAATTCTATCACATTTGTTCAATTTACGTCGCTCCTATTTCAGATAGCGTATTGGGCTAGGCGGCATCTTAAAGCGTGTGGAATGGCGAGTAAAATGCACTATTAAACTTCTATGATAGGGCAATCAGGGACCCGATCAGATCATTTTATATTTTCGTTAATATAAGAATTCAAGGAAATTCTATCACATTTGTTCAATTTACGTCGCTCCTATTTCAGATAGCGTATTAGGCTAAGCGGCATCTCAATGCGCATGAAATGGCGAGTAAAATGCACTGTTAAACTTCTAGGGTAATGCAAAGAGAGACCCGATTAGATCATTTTATATTACGGTTAATATAAGAATTAAGCGTAATTCTATCACATTTGTTCAATTTACGTCACTCCTATTTCAGATAGCCTACTGGGCTAGCCGGCATCTTAAAGCGCGTGGAATAGCGAGTGAAATGCACTATTAAACTTCTAGGGTAGGGCGAACAGAGACCCGATTAGATCATTTTACATTAAGGTTAATATAAGAATTCAGCGAAATTCTATCACATTTGTTCAATTTACGTCGCTCATATTTCAGATAGCGTATTGGGCGAAGCGGCATCTCAAAGCGCATGAAATGGCGAGTAAAATGCGCTACTAACCTTCTATGATAGGGCAATCAGAGACCCGATTAGATCATTTTATATTTTGTTTAATATAAGATTTCAGGGAAATTCTATCACATTTGTTCAATTTACGTCGCTCCTATTTCAGATAGCGTACTGAGCTAGGCGGCATCTTAAAGGGTGCGGAATGGCGAGTAAAATGCACTATGAAACTTCTATGATAGGGCAATAAGAGACCCGATTAGATCATTTTATATTTTGGTTTATATAAGAATTCAGCCAAATTCTATCACATTTGTTCAATTTACGTCGCTCCTATTTCAGATAGCGTATTGGGCTAAGCGGCATCTCAAAGCGCATGAAATGGCGAGTAAAATGCACTATTAAGCTTCTATGGTAGGGCAATCAGAGACCCGACTGGATCATTTTATATTATGGTTAATATAAGAATTCAGCAAAAGTCTATCACATTTGTTCAATTTACGTCGCTCATATTTCAGATAGCGTAATGGGCTAAGCGGCATTTCAAAGCGCATGAAATGGCGAGTAAAATGCGCTACTAACCTTCAATGATAGGGCAATCAGAGACCCGATTAGATCATTTTATATTATGTTTAATATAAGATTTCGGGGAAATTCTATCACATTTGTTCAATTTACGTCGCTCATATTTCAGATAGCGTATTGGGCTAAGCGGCATCTCAAAGCGCATGGAATGGCGAGTAAAATGCACTATTAAACTTCTAGGGTAGGGCAAACGGAGACCCGATTAGATCATTTTGTATTATGGTTAATTTAAGAATTCAGCGAAATTCTATCACATTTGTTCAATTTACGTCGCTCCTATTTAAGATAGTCTACTGGGCTAGGCGGCATCTCAAGGGGCATGAAATGACGAGTGAAATGCAACATTAAACTTCTAGAGTAGGGCGAACAGAGACCCGATTAGATCATTTTACATTAAGGTTAATATAAGAATTCAGGGAAATTGTATCACATTTGTTCAATTTACGTCGCTCCTATTTCAGATAGCGTATTGGGCTAAGCGGCATCTCAAAGCGCATGAGATGGCGAATACAATGCACTATCAAACTTATAGGCTAGGGCGAACAGAGACCCGATTAGATCATTTTACATTACGGTTAATAAAAGAATTCTGCGAAATTCTATCACATTTGTACAATTTACGTCTCTCCTATTTCAGATAGCGTAGTGGGCTAAGCGGCATCTCAAAGCGCATGAAATGACGAGTGAAATGCACTATTAAACTTCTAGGGTAAGGCAAAGAGAGACCCGATTAGATCATTTTATATTACGGTTAATATAAGAATTCAGCATAACTCTATCACATTTGTTCAATTTACGTCGTCCCTATTTCAGATAGCGTACTGGGCTAGGCGGCACCTTAAAGCGCGTGGAATGGCGAGTAAAATGCACTATTAAGCGTCTATGATAGGGCAATCAGAGACCCGATTAGATCATTTTATATTATGGTTAATATAAGAATTCAGCGAAATACTATCACATTTGTTCAATTTACGTCTCTCCTATTTCAGATAGCGCAGTGTGCTAAGCGGCATCTCAAAGCGCATGAAATGACGAGTGAAATGCACTATTAAACTTCTAGGGTAGGGCAAACAGAGACCCGATAAGATCATTTTATATTATGGTTAATTTAAGAATTAAGCGTAATTCTATCACATTTGTTCAATTTACGTCACTCCTATTTCAGATAGCCTACTGGGCTAGCCGGCATCTTAAAGCGCGTGGAATAGCGAGTGAAATGCACTATTAAACTTCTAGGGTAGGGCGAACAGAGACCCGATTAGATCATTTTACATTAAGGTTAATATAAGAATTCAGCGAAATTCTATCACATTTGTTCAATTTACGTCGCTCATATTTCAGATAGCGTATTGGGCTAAGCGGCATCTCAAAGCGCATGAAATGGCGAGTAAAATGCGCTACTAACCTTCTATGATAGGGCAATCAGAGACCCGATTAGATCATTTTATATTTTGTTTAATATAAGATTTCAGGGAAATTCTATCACATTTGTTCAATTTACGTCGCTCCTATTTCAGATAGCGTACTGAGCTAGGCGGCATCTTAAAGGGTGCGGAATGGCGAGTAAAATGCACTATGAAACTTCTATGAGAGGGCAATAAGAGACCCGATTAGATCATTTTATATTTTGGTTTATATAAGAATTCAGCCAAATTCTATCACATTTGTTCAATTTACGTCGGTCCTATTTCAGATAGCGTATTGGGCTAAGCGGCATCTCAAAGCGCATGAAATGGCGAGTGCAATGGAATATTAAACTTCTAGGGTAGGGCGAACAGAGACCCGATTAGATCATTTTACATTAATGTTAATTTAAGAATTCAGGGAAATTCTATCACATTTGTTCAATTTACGTCGCTCCTATTTCAGATAGCGTGTTGGGCTAAGCGGCATCTCAAAGCGCATGAAATGGCGAGTGCAATGCAATATTAAACTTCTAGGGTAGGGCGACCAGAGACCCGATTAGATCATTTTTAATTAATGTTAATTTAAGAATTCAGGGAAATTCTATCACATTTGTTCAATTTACGTCGCTCCTATTTCAGATAGCGTATTGGGCTAAGCGGCATCTCAAAGCGCATGAAATGGCGAGTAAAATGCACTATTAAGCTTCTATGGTAGGGCAATCAGAGACCCGACTGGATCATTTTATATTATGGTTAATATAAGAATTCAGCAAAAGTCTATCACATTTGTTCAATTTACGTCGCTCCTATTTCAGATAGCGTAGTGGGCTAAGCGGCATCTCAAAGCGCATGAAATGACGAGTGAAATGCACTATTAAACTTCTAGGGTAAGGCAAAGAGAGACCCGATTAGATCATTTTATATTACGGTTAATATAAGAATTCAGCATAACTCTATCACATTTGTTCAATTTACGTCGTCCCTATTTCAGATAGCGTACTGGGCTAGGCGGCACCTTAAAGCGCGTGGAATGGCGAGTAAAATGCACTATTAAGCGTCTATGATAGGGCAATCAGAGACCCGATTAGATCATTTTATATTATGGTTAATATAAGAATTCAGCGAAATACTATCACATTTGTTCAATTTACGTCTCTCCTATTTCAGATAGCGCAGTGTGCTAAGCGGCATCTCAAAGCGCATGAAATGACGAGTGAAATGCACTATTAAACTTCTAGGGTAGGGCAAACAGAGACCCGATAAGATCATTTTATATTATGGTTAATTTAAGAATTCAGCAAAATTCTATCACATTTGTTCAATTTACGTTGCTCCTATTTCAGATAGCGTACTGGGCTAGGCGGCATCTTAAAGCGCGTGGAATGGCGAGTAAAATGCACTATTAAACTTCTATGATAGGGCAATCAGGGACCCGATCAGATCATTTTATATTTTGGTTAATATAAGAATTCAAGGAAATTCTATCACATTTGTTCAATTTACGTCGATCCTATTTCAGATAGCGTATTGGGCTAAGCGGCATCTCAAAGCGCATGAAATGGCGAGTAAAATGCACTATTAAACTTCTAGGGTAAGGCAAACAGAGACCCGATTAGATCATTTTATATTACGGTTAATATAAGAATTCAGCGAAATTCTATCACATTTGTTCAATTTACGTCGCTCCTATTTCAGATAGCGTATTGGGCTAAGCGGCATCTCAAAGCGCATGAAATGACGAGAGAAATGCACTATTAAACTTCTTGGGTAGGGCGAACTGAGACCCGATTACATCATTTTATATTATGGTTAATTTAAGAATTCAGCAAAATTCTATCACATTTGTTCAATTTACGTCGTTCCTATTTCAGATAGCATACTGGGCTAGGCGGCATCTTAAAGCGCGTGGAATGGCGAGTGAAACGCACTATTAATCTTCTATGATAGGGCAATCAGAGACCCGATTAGATCATTTTATATTTTGGTTAATATAAGAATTCAGCGTAATTCTATCACATTTGTTCAATTTACGTCGCTCCTATATCAGATAGCATATTGGGCTAAGCGGCATCTCAAAGCGCATGGAATGGCGAGTAAAATGCACTATTAAACTTCTAGGGTAAGGCAAACAGAGACCCGATTATATCATTTTATATTACGGTTAACATAAGAATTCAGCGTAATTCTGTGACATTTGTTCAACTTACGTAGCTCCTATTTCAGATAGCGTACTGGGCTAGGCGGCAACTTAAAGCGCGTGGAATGTCCAGTAAAATGCACTATTAAACTTCTATGATAGGGCAATCAGAGACCCGTTTAGATAATTTTATATTTTGGTTAATATAAGAATCCAGCGAAATTCTATCACATTTGTTCAATTTACGTCGCTCCTATTTCAGACAGCGTATTGGGCTAAGCGGCATCTCACAGCGCACGAAAGGGCGAGTAAAATGCACTACTAAGCTTCTAGGGTTGGGCACATAGAGACCCGATTAGATCATTTTATATTATGGTTAATTTAAGAATTCAGCGAAATCCTATCACATTTGTTCAGTTTACGTCGCTCCTATTTCAGATAGCGTATTGGGCTAAGCGGCATCTCAAAGCGCATGAAATGGCGAGTAAAATGCACTATTAAACTTCTAGGGCAGGGCGAACAGAGACCCGATTAGATCATTTTACATTAAGGTTAATATAAGTATTCAGGGAACTTCTATCACATTTGTTCAATTTACGTCGCTCCTATTTCAGACAGCTTATTGGGCTAAGCGGCATCTCAAAGCGCATGAAATGACGAGTAAAATGCACTATTAAACTTCTAGGGTAGGGCAATCAGAGACCCGATTAGATCATTTTATATTATGGTTAATTTAAGAATTCAGCAAAATTCTATCACATTTGTTCAATTTACGTCGTTCCTATTTCAGATAGGATACTGGGCTAGGCGGCATCTTAAAGCGCGTGGAATGGCGAGTGAAATGCACTATTAATCTTCTATGATAGGGCAATCAGAGACCCGATTAGATCATTTTATATTTTGGTTAATATAAGAATTCAGCGTAATTCTATCACATTTGTTCAATTTACGTCGCTCCTATATCAGATAGCATATTGGGCTAAGCGGCATCTCAAAGCGCATGAAATGGCGAGTAAAATGCACTATTAAACTTCTAGGGTAAGGCAAACAGAGACCCGATTAGATCATTTTATATTACGGTTAATATAAGAATTCAGCGAAATTCTATCACATTTGTTCAATTTACGTCGCTCCTATTTCAGATAGCGTATTGGGCTAAGCGGCATCTCAAAGCGCATGAAATGACGAGAGAAGTGCACTATTAAACTTCTTGGGTAGGGCGAACAGAGACCCGATTACATCATTTTATATTATGGTTAATTTAAGAATTCAGCAAAATTCTATCACATTTGTTCAATTTACGTCGCTCCTATTTCAGATAGCGTGCTGGGCTACGCGGTATCTTAAAGCGCGTGGACGGGCGAGTAAAATGCACTACTAAACTTCTATGATAGGGCAATCAGAGTCCCGTTTAGATCATTTTATATTTTCTTTAATATAAGATTTCAGGGAAATTCTATCACATTTGTTCAACTTACGTCGCTCCTATTTCAGATAGCGTACTGGGCTAGGCGGCATCTCAAAGCGGGTGGAATGGCGAGTAAAATGCACTCTTAAACATCTATGATAGGGCAATCAGAGACCCGATTAGATCATTTTATATTTTGGTTAATATAAGAATTCAGCGAAATTCTATCACATTTGTTCAATTTACGTCGCTTCTATTTCAGATAGCGTATTGGGCTGAGCGGCATCTCAAAGCACATGGAATGGCGAGTGAAATGCACTATTAAACTTCTAGGGTAGGGCGAACAGAGACCCGAATAGATCATTTTATATTACGGTTAATATAAGAATTCAGCGTAATTCTATCACATTTGTTCAACTAACGTCGCTCCTATTTCAGATAGCGTACTGCGCTAGGCGGCATCTTAAAGCGCGTGGAAGGGCGAGTAAAATGCACTACTAAACTTCTATGATAGGGCAATCCGAGTTCCGAATAGAACATTTTATATTTTGTTTACTATAACATTTCAGGGAAATTCTATCACATTTGTTCAATTTACGTCGCTCCTATTTCAGATAGCTTATTGGGCTAAGCGGCATCTCAAAGCGCAAGAAATGGCGAGTAAAATGCACTATTAAGCTTCTAGGGTTGGGCACATAGAGACCCGATTAGATCATTTTATATTATGGTTAATTTAAGAATTCAGCGAAATCCTATCACATTTGTTCATTTTACGTCGCTCCTATTTCAGATAGCGTATTGGGCTAAGCGGCATTTCAAAGCGCATGAAATGGCGAGTAAAATGCACTATTAAACTTCTAGGGCAGGGCGAACAGAGACCCGATTAGATCATTTTATATTACGGTTAATATAAGAATTCAGCGTAACTCTATCACATTTGTTCAACTTACGTCGCTCCACTTTCAGATAGCGTACTGGGCTAGGCGGCATCTTAAAGCGCGTGGAATGGCGAGTGAAATGCACTATCAAACTTCTATGATAGGGCTATCAGAGACCCGATTAGATCATTTTATGTTTTCGTTAATATAAGAATTCAGCGAAATTCTATCACATTTGTTCAATTTACATCGTTCCTATTTCAGATAGCGACTTGTGCTAAGCGGCATCTCAAAGCGCATGAAATGGCGAGTAAAATGCACTATTAAACTTCTAGGGTAAGGCAAACAGAGACCCGATTAGATCATTTTATATTACCGTTAATATAAGAATTCAGCGAAATTCTATCACATTTGTTCAATTTACGTCGCTCCTATTTCAGATAGCGTATTGGGCTAAGCGGCATCTCAAAGCGCATGAAATGACGAGAGAAGTGCACTATTAAACTTCTTGGGTAGGGCGAACAGAGACCCGATTACATCATTTTATATTATGGTTAATTTAAGAATTCAGCAAAATTCTATCACATTTGTTCAATTTACGTCGCTCCTATTTCAGATATCGTGCTGGGCTACGCGGTATCTTAAAGCGCGTGGACGGGCGAGAAAAATGCACTACTAAACTTCTATGATAGGGCAATCAGAGTCCCGTTTAGATCATTTTATATTTTCTTTAATATAAGATTTCAGGGAAATTCTATCACATTTGTTCAACTTACGTCGCTCCTATTTCAGATAGCGTACTGGGCTAGGCGGCATCTCAAAGCGGGTGGAATGGCGAGTAAAATGCACTCTTAAACATCTATGATAGGGCAATCAGAGACCCGATTAGATCATTTTATATTTTGGTTAATATAAGAATTCAGCGAAATTCTATCACATTTGTTCAATTTACATCGTTCCTATTTCAGATAGCGACTTGTGCTAAGCGGCCTCTCAAAGCGCATGAAATGGCGAGTAAAATGCACTATTAAACTTCTAGGGTAAGGCAAACAGAGACCCGATTAGATCATTTTATATTACGGTTAATATAAGAATTCAGCGAAATTCTATCACATTTGTTCAATTTACGTCGCTCCTATTTCAGATAGCGTATTGGGCTAAGCGGCATCTCAAAGCGCATGAAATGACGAGAGAAGTGCACTATTAAACTTCTTGGGTAGGGCGAACAGAGACCCGATTACATCATTTTATATTATGGTTAATTTAAGAATTCAGCAAAATTCTATCACATTTGTTCAATTTACGTCGCTCCTATTTCAGATAGCGTGCTGGGCTACGCGGTATCTTAAAGCGCGTGGACGGGCGAGTAAAATGCACTACTAAACTTCTATGATAGGGCAATCAGAGTCCCGTTTAGATCATTTTATATTTTCTTTAATATAAGATTTCAGGGAAATTCTATCACATTTGTTCAACTTACGTCGCTCCTATTTCAGATAGCGTACTGGGCTAGGCGGCATCTCAAAGCGGGTGGAATGGCGAGTAAAATGCACTCTTAAACATCTATGATAGGGCAATCAGAGACCCGATTAGATCATTTTATATTTTGGTTAATATAAGAATTCAGCGAAATTCTATCACATTTGTTCAATTTACGTCGCTTCTATTTCAGATAGCGTATTGGGCTGAGCGGCATCTCAAAGCACATGGAATGGCGAGTGAAATGCACTATTAAACTTCTAGGGTAGGGCGAACAGAGACCCGAATAGATCATTTTATATTACGGTTAATATAAGAATTCAGCGTAATTCTATCACATTTGTTCAACTAACGTCGCTCCTATTTCAGATAGCGTACTGCGCTAGGCGGCATCTTAAAGCGCGTGGAAGGGCGAGTAAAATGCACTACTAAACTTCTATGATAGGGCAATCCGAGTTCCGAATAGAACATTTTATATTTTGTTTACTATAACATTTCAGGGAAATTCTATCACATTTGTTCAATTTACGTCGCTCCTATTTCAGATAGCGTATTGGGCTAAGCGGCATCTCAAAGCGCAAGAAATGGCGAGTAAAATGCACTATTAAGCTTCTAGGGTTGGGCACATAGAGACCCGATTAGATCATTTTATATTATGGTTAATTTAAGAATTCAGCGAAATCCTATCACATTTGTTCATTTTACGTCGCTCCTATTTCAGATAGCGTATTGGACTAAGCGGCATTTCAAAGCGCATGAAATGGCGAGTAAAATGCACTATTAAACTTCTAGGGCAGGGCGAACAGAGACCCGATTAGATCATTTTATATTACGGTTAATATAAGAATTCAGCGTAACTCTATCACATTTGTTCAACTTACGTCGCTCCACTTTCAGATAGCGTACTGGGCTAGGCGGCATCTTAAAGCGCGTGGAATGGCGAGTGAAATGCACTATCAAACTTCTATGATAGGGCTATCAGAGACCCGATTAGATCATTTTATGTTTTGGTTAATATAAGAATTCAGCGAAATTCTATCACATTTGTTCAATTTACATCGCTCCTATTTCAGATAGCGACTTGTGCTAAGCGGCATCTCAAAGCACAAGAAATGGCGAGTAAAATGCACTATTAAACTTCTAGGGTAGGGCAAACAGGGACCCGATTACATCATTTTATATTATGGTTAATTTAAGAATTCAGCAAAATTCTATCACATTTGTTCAATTTACGTCGCTCCTATATCAGATAGCATATTGGGCTAAGCGGCATCTCAAAGCGCATGAAATGGCGAGTAAAATGCACTATTAAACTTCTAGGGTAAGACAAACAGAGACCCGATTAGATCATTTTATATTACGGTTAATATAAGAATTCAGCGAAATTCTATCACATTTGTTCAATTTACGTCGCTCCTATTTCAGATAGCGTATTGGGCTAAGCGGCATCTCAAAGCGCATTAAATGACGAGAGAAATGCACTATTAAACTTCTTGGGTAGGGCGAACAGAGACCCGATTACATCATTTTATATTAAGGTTAATTTAAGAATTCAGCAAAATTCTATCACATTTGTTCAATTTACGTCGCTCCTATTTCAGATAGCGTACTGGGATACGCGGTATCTTAAAGCGCGTGGAATGGCGAGTAAAATGCACTATTAAACTTCTAGTATAAGGCAAACGGAGACCCGATTAGACCATTTTATATTACGGTTAATATAAGAATTCAGCGTTATTCTACCACATTTGTTCAACATACGTCGCTCCTATTTCAGATAGCGTATTGGGCTAAGCGGCATCTCAAAGCGCATGAAATGGCGAGTAAAATGGACTATTAAACTTCTAGGATAAGGCAAACAGAGACCCGATTAGACCATTTTATATTACGGTTAACATAAGAATTCAGCGTAATTCTGTGACATTTGTTCAACTTACGTAGCTCCTATTTCAGATAGCGTACTGGGCTAGGCGGCAACTTAAAGCGCGTGGAATGGCGAGTAAAATGCACTACTAAACTTCTATGATAGGGCAATCAGAGACCCGATTAGATCATTTTATATTTTGGTTAATATAAGATTCCAGCGAAATTCTATCACATTTGTTCAATTTACGTCGCTCCTATTTCAGATAGCGTATTGGGCTAAGCGGCATCTCACAGCGCACGAAAAGGGCGAGTAAAATGCACTATTAAACTTCTAGGGTAGGGCAATCAGAGACCCGATAAGATCATTTCAAATTTTGGTTAATATAAGAATTCAGCGAAATTCTATCACATTTGTTCAATTTACATCGTTCCTATTTCAGATAGCGACTTGTGCTAAGCGGCATCTCAAAGCGCATGAAATGGCGAGTAAAATGCACTATTAAACTTCTAGGGTAAGGCAAACAGAGACCCGATTAGATCATTTTATATTACCGTTAATATAAGAATTCAGCGAAATTCTATCACATTTGTTCAATTTACGTCGCTCCTATTTCAGATAGCGTATTGGGCTAAGCGGCATCTCAAAGCGCATGAAATGACGAGAGAAGTGCACTATTAAACTTCTTGGGTAGGGCGAACAGAGACCCGATTACATCATTTTATATTATGGTTAATTTAAGAATTCAGCAAAATTCTATCACATTTGTTCAATTTACGTCGCTCCTATTTCAGATATCGTGCTGGGCTACGCGGTATCTTAAAGCGCGTGGACGGGCGAGTAAAATGCACTACTAAACTTCTATGATAGGGCAATCAGAGTCCCGTTTAGATCATTTTATATTTTCTTTAATATAAGATTTCAGGGAAATTCTATCACATTTGTTCAACTTACGTCGCTCCTATTTCAGATAGCGTACTGGGCTAGGCGGCATCTCAAAGCGGGTGGAATGGCGAGTAAAATGCACTCTTAAACATCTATGATAGGGCAATCAGAGACCCGATTAGATCATTTTATATTTTGGTTAATATAAGAATTCAGCGAAATTCTATCACATTTGTTCAATTTACGTCGCTTCTATTTCAGATAGCGTATTGGGCTAAGCGGCATCTCAAAGCACATGGAATGGCGAGTGAAATGCACTATTAAACTTCTAGGGTAGGGCGAACAGAGACCCGAATAGATCATTTTATATTACGGTTAATATAAGAATTCAGCGTAATTCTATCACATTTGTTCAACTAACGTCGCTCCTATTTCAGATAGCGTACTGCGCTAGGCGGCATCTTAAAGCGCGTGGAAGGGCGAGTAAAATGCACTACTAAACTTCTATGATAGGGCAATCCGAGTTCCGAATAGAACATTTTATATTTTGTTTACTATAACATTTCAGGGAAATTCTATCACATTTGTTCAATTTACGTCGCTCCTATTTCAGATAGCTTATTGGGCTAAGCGGCATCTCAAAGCGCAAGAAATGGCGAGTAAAATGCACTATTAAGCTTCTAGGGTTGGGCACATAGAGACCCGATTAGATCATTTTATATTATGGTTAATTTAAGAATTCAGCGAAATCCTATCACATTTGTTCATTTTACGTCGCTCCTATTTCAGATAGCGTATTGGGCTAAGCGGCATTTCAAAGCGCATGAAATGGCGAGTAAAATGCACTATTAAACTTCTAGGGCAGGGCGAACAGAGACCCGATTAGATCATTTTATATTACGGTTAATATAAGAATTCAGCGTAACTCTATCACATTTGTTCAACTTACGTCGCTCCACTTTCAGATAGCGTACTGGGCTAGGCGGCATCTTAAAGCGCGTGGAATGGCGAGTGAAATGCACTATCAAACTTCTATGATAGGGCTATCAGAGACCCGATTAGATCATTTTATGTTTTGGTTAATATAAGAATTCAGCGAAATTCTATCACATTTGTTCAATTTACATCGTTCCTATTTCAGATAGCGACTTGTGCTAAGCGGCCTCTCAAAGCGCATGAAATGGCGAGTAAAATGCACTATTAAACTTCTAGGGTAAGGCAAACAGAGACCCGATTAGATCATTTTATATTACGGTTAATATAAGAATTCAGCGAAATTCTATCACATTTGTTCAATTTACGTCGCTCCTATTTCAGATAGCGTATTGGGCTAAGCGGCATCTCAAAGCGCATGAAATGACGAGAGAAGTGCACTATTAAACTTCTTGGGTAGGGCGAACAGAGACCCGATTACATCATTTTATATTATGGTTAATTTAAGAATTCAGCAAAATTCTATCACATTTGTTCAATTTACGTCGCTCCTATTTCAGATAGCGTGCTGGGCTACGCGGTATCTTAAAGCGCGTGGACGGGCGAGTAAAATGCACTACTAAACTTCTATGATAGGGCAATCAGAGTCCCGTTTAGATCATTTTATATTTTCTTTAATATAAGATTTCAGGGAAATTCTATCACATTTGTTCAACTTACGTCGCTCCTATTTCAGATAGCGTACTGGGCTAGGCGGCATCTCAAAGCGGGTGGAATGGCGAGTAAAATGCACTCTTAAACATCTATGATAGGGCAATCAGAGACCCGATTAGATCATTTTATATTTTGGTTAATATAAGAATTCAGCGAAATTCTATCACATTTGTTCAATTTACGTCGCTTCTATTTCAGATAGCGTATTGGGCTAAGCGGCATCTCAAAGCACATGGAATGGCGAGTGAAATGCACTATTAAACTTCTAGGGTAGGGCGAACAGAGACCCGAATAGATCATTTCATATTACGGTTAATATAAGAATTCAGCGTAATTCTATCACATTGTTCAACTAACGTCGCTCCTATTTCAGATAGCGTACTGCGCTAGGCGGCATCTTAAAGCGCGTGGAAGGGCGAGTAAAATGCACTACTAAACTTCTATGATAGGGCAATCCGAGTTCCGAATAGAACATTTTATATTTTGTTTACTATAACATTTCAGGGAAATTCTATCACATTTGTTCAATTTACGTCGCTCCTATTTCAGATAGCGTATTGGGCTAAGCGGCATCTCAAAGCGCAAGAAATGGCGAGTAAAATGCACTATTAAGCTTCTAGGGTTGGGCACATAGAGACCCGATTAGATCATTTTATATTATGGTTAATTTAAGAATTCAGCGAAATCCTATCACATTTGTTCATTTTACGTCGCTCCTATTTCAGATAGCGTATTGGGATAAGCGGCATTTCAAAGCGCATGAAATGGCGAGTAAAATGCACTATTAAACTTCTAGGGCAGGGCGAACAGAGACCCGATTAGATCATTTTATATTACGGTTAATATAAGAATTCAGCGTAACTCTATCACATTTGTTCAACTTACGTCGCTCCACTTTCAGATAGCGTACTGGGCTAGGCGGCATCTTAAAGCGCGTGGAATGGCGAGTGAAATGCACTATCAAACTTCTATGATAGGGCTATCAGAGACCCGATTAGATCATTTTATGTTTTGGTTAATATAAGAATTCAGCGAAATTCTATCACATTTGTTCAATTTACATCGCTCCTATTTCAGATAGCGACTTGTGCTAAGCGGCATCTCAAAGCGCAAGAAATGGCGAGTAAAATGCACTATTAAACTTCTAGGGTAGGGCAAACAGGGACCCGATTACATCATTTTATATTATGGTTAATTTAAGAATTCAGCAAAATTCTATCACATTTGTTCAATTTACGTCGCTCCTATATCAGATAGCATATTGGGCTAAGCGGCATCTCAAAGCGCATGAAATGGCGAGTAAAATGCACTATTAAACTTCTAGGGTAAGACAAACAGAGACCCGATTAGATCATTTTATATTACGGTTAATATAAGAATTCAGCGAAATTCTATCACATTTGTTCAATTTACGTCGCTCCTATTTCAGATAGCGTATTGGGCTAAGCGGCATCTCAAAGCGCATTAAATGACGAGAGAAATGCACTATTAAACTTCTTGGGTAGGGCGAACAGAGACCCGATTACATCATTTTATATTATGGTTAATTTAAGAATTCAGCAAAATTCTATCACATTTGTTCAATTTACGTCGCTCCTATTTCAGATAGCGTACTGGGCTACGCGGTATCTTAAAGCGCGTGGAATGGCGAGTAAAATGCACTATTAAACTTCTAGTATAAGGCAAACGGAGACCCGATTAGACCATTTTATATTACGGTTAATATAAGAATTCAGCGTTATTCTACCACATTTGTTCAACATACGTCGCTCCTATTTCAGATAGCGTATTGGGCTAAGCGGCATCTCAAAGCGCATGAAATGGCGAGTAAAATGGACTATTAAACTTCTAGGATAAGGCAAACAGAGACCCGATTAGACCATTTTATATTACGGTTAACATAAGAATTCAGCGTAATTCTGTGACATTTGTTCAACTTACGTAGCTCCTATTTCAGATAGCGTACTGGGCTAGGCGGCAACTTAAAGCGCGTGAATGGCGAGTAAAATGCACTACTAAACTTCTATGATAGGGCAATCAGAGACCCGATTAGATCATTTTATATTTTGGTTAATATAAGATTCCAGCGAAATTCTATCACATTTGTTCAATTTACGTCGCTCCTATTTCAGATAGCGTATTGGGCTAAGCGGCATCTCACAGCGCACGAAAGGGCGAGTAAAATGCACTATTAAACTTCTAGGGTAGGGCAATCAGAGACCCGATAAGATCATTTCAAATTTTGGTTAATATAAGAATTCAGCGAAATTCTATCACATTTGTTCAATTTACGTCGCTCCTATTTCAGATAGCGTATTGGGCTAAGCGGCATCTCAAAGCGCAAGAAATGGCGAGTGAAATGCACTATTAAACTTCTAGGGTAGGGCGAACAGACACCCGAATAGATCATTTTATATTACGGTTAATATAAGAATGCAGCGTAATTCTATCACATTTGTTCAACTAACGTCGCTCCTATTTCAGATAGCGTACTGGGCTAGGCGGCATCTTAAAGCGCGTGGAAGGGCGAGTAAAATGCACTTCTAAACTTCTATGATAGGGCAATCAGAGTTCCGAATAGATCATTTCATATTTTGTTTACTATAACATTTCAGTGAAATTCTATCACATTTGTTCAATTTACGTCGCTCCTATTTCAGATAGCGTATTGGGCTAAGCGGCATCTCAAAGCGCAAGAAATGGCGAGTAAAATTCACTATTAAACTTCTAGGGTAGGGCAAACAGAGACCCCATTAGATCATTTTATATTTTGGTTAATATAAGGATTCAGCGAAATTCTATCACATTTTTTCAATTTACGTCGCTCCTATTTCAGATAGTGTACTGGGCTAGGCGGCATCTTAAAGCGCGTGGAAGAGCGAGTAAAATGCACTACTAAACGTCTATGATAGGGCAATCAGAGTCCCGTTTAGATCATTTTATATTTTCTTTAATATAAGATTTCAGGGAAATTCTATCACATTTGTTCAATTTACGTCGCTCCTATTTCAGATAGCTATTGGGCTAAGCGGCATCTCAAAGCGCATGAAATGACGAGAGAAATGCACTATTAAACTTCTTGGGTAGGGCGAACAGAGACCCGATTACATCATTTTATATTATGGTTAATTTAAGAATTCAGCAAAATTCTATCACATTTGTTCAATTTACGTCGTTCCTATTTCAGATAGCGTATTGGGCTATGCGACATCTCAAAGCGCATGAAATGACGAGTAAAATGCACTATTAAACTTCTAGGGTAGGGCAAACAGAGACCCGATTAGATCATTTTATATTACGGTGAATATAAGAATTCAGCGTAATTCTATCACATTTGTTCAACTTACGTCGCTGCTCTTTCAGATAGCGTACTGGGCTAGGCGGCATCTTAAAGCGCGTGGAATGGCGAGTAAAATGCACTATCAAACTTCTATGATAGGGCAATCAGAGACCCGATTAGATCATTTTATATTTTGGTTAATATAAGAATTCAGCGAAATTCTATCACATTTGTTCAATTTACGTCGCACCTATTTCAAATAGCGTATTGGGCTAAGCGGCATCTCAAAGCGCATAAAATGGCGAGTAAAATGCACTATTAAACTTCAAGGGTAGGGCAAACAGACACCCGATTAAATCATTTTATATTATGGTTAATTTAAGAATTCAGAAAAATTCTATCACATTTGTTCAATTTACGTCGTTCCTATTTCAGATAGCGTATTGGGCTATGCGACATCTCAAAGCGCATGAAATGACGAGTAAAATGCACTATTAAACTTCTAGGGTAGGGCAAACAGAGACCCGATTAGATCATTTTATATTACGGTTAATATAAGAATTCAGCGTAATTCTATCACATTTGTTCAACTTACGTCGCTCCTATTTCAGATAGCGTACTGGGCTAGGCGGAATCTCAAAGCGCGTGGAAGGGCGAGTAAAATGCACTACTAAACTTCTATGATCGGGCAATCAGAGACCCGATTACATCATTTTATATTTTGGTTAATATAAGAATTCAGCGAAATTCTCTCACATTTGTTCAATTTACGTCGCTGATATTTCAGATAGCGTATTGGGCTAAGCGGCATCTCAAAGCGCAAGAAATGTGGAGTAAAATGCACTATTAAACTTCTAGGGTAGGGCAAACAGAGACCCGATAAGATCATTTTATATTATGGTTAATTTAAGAATTCAGCGAAATTCTATCACATTTGTTCAATTTACGTCGCTCCTATTTCAGATAGCGTATTGGGCTAAGCGGCATCTCAATGCACATGAAATGGCGAGTATATTGCACTATTAAACTTCTAGGATAAGGCAAACAGAGACCCGATTAGACCATTTTATATTACGGTTAATATAAGAATTCAGCGAAATTCTATCACATTTGTTCAATTTACGTCGCTCCTATTTCAGATAGCGTATTGGGCTAAGCGGCATCTCAAAGCGCGAGAAATGGCGAGTAAAATGCACTATTAAACTTCTAGGGTAGGGCAAACAGAGACCCGATTAGATCATTTTATATTTTAGTTAATATAAGAATTCAGCGAAATTCTATCACATTTGTTCAATTTACGTCGCTCCTATTTCAGATAGCGTATTGGGCTAAGCGGCATCTCAAAGCGCATGAAATGGCGAGTAAAATGCACTATTAAACTTCTAGGGTAGGGCAAACAGAGACCCGATTAGATCATTTTATATTGCGGTTAATAAAAGAATTCAGCGTAACTCTGACACATTTGTTCAACTTACGTAGCTCCTATTTCAGACAGCGTACTGGGATAAGCGGCATCTCAAAGCGCATGAAATGACGAGTGAAAGGCACTATTAAACTTCTAGGGTAGGGCAAACAGAGACCCGATTCGATCATTTTATATTGCGGTTAATAAAAGAATTCAGCGTAACTCTGACACATTTGTTCAACTTACGTAGCTCCTATTTCAGACAGCGTACTGGGCTAGGCGGCATCTTAAAGCGCGTGGAATGGCGGGTAAAATGCACTATTAAACTTCAATGATAGGGCAATCAGAGACCCGATTAGATCATTTTATGTTTTGGTTAATATAAGAATTCAGCGAAATTCTATCACATTTGTTCAATTTACGTCGCTCCTATTTCAGATAGCGTATTGGGCTAAGCGGCATCTCAAAGCGCATGAACTGGCGGGTACAATGCACTATTAAACTTCTAGGGTAGGGCAAACAGAAACGCGATAAGATCATTTTACATTATGGTTAATAAAAGAATTCAGCGAAATTCTATCACATTTGTTCAACTTACGTCGCTCGTATTTCAGATAGCGTATTGGGCTAAGCGGCATCTCAAAGCGCATGAAATGGCGAGTGAAAGGCACTATTAAACTTCTAGGGTAGGGCAAACAGAGACCCGATTCGATCATTTTATATTGCGGTTAATAAAAGAATTCAGCGTAACTCTGACACATTTGTTCAACTTACGTAGCTCCTATTTCAGACAGCGTACTGGGCTAGGCGGCATCTTAAAGCGCGTGGAATGGCGGGTAAAATGCACTATTAAACTTCAATGATAGGGCAATCAGAGACCCGATTAGATCATTTTATATTATGGTTAATTTAAGAATTCACCGAAATTATATCACATTTGTTCAATTTACGTCGCTCCTATTTCAGATAGCGTATTGGGCTAAGCGGCGTCTCAAAGCCCATGAAATGGCGATTAAAATGCACTATTAAACTTCTAGGGTAAGGCAAACAGAGACCCGATTAGATCATTTTATATTATGGTTAATTTAAGAATTCAGCAAAATTCTATCACATTTGTTCAATTTACGTCGTTCCTATTTCAGATAGCGTACTGGCCTAGGCGGCATCTTAAAGCGCGTGGAATGGCGAGTAAAATGCACTATTAAACTTCTATGATAGGGCAATCAGAGACCCGATTAGATCATTTAATATTTTGGTTAATATAAGAATTCAGCGTAATGCTATCACATTTGTTCAATTTACGTCGCTCCTATTACAGACAGCTTATTGGGCTTAGCGGCATCTCAAAGCGCATGAAATGACGAGTGAAATGCACTATTAAACTTCTAGGGTAGGGCAAACAGAGACCCGATTAGATCATTTTATATTATGGTTAATTTAAGAATTCAGCAAAATTCTATCACATTTGTTCAATTTACGTCGTTCCTATTTGAGATAGCGTCCTGGGCTAAGCGGCATCTAATGGCGCATGAAATGGCGAGTATAATGCACTATTAAACTTCTAGGATAAGGCAAACAGAGACCCCATTAGATCATTTTATATTATGGTTAATTTAAGAATTCAGCGAAATTCTATCACATTTGTTCAATTTACGTCGCTCCTATTTCAGATAGCGTATTGGGCTAAGCGGCATCTCAAAGCGCATGGAATGGCGAGTAAAATGCACTATTAAACTTCTAGAGTATGGCAAACAGAGACCCCATTAGATCATTTTATATTACGGTAAATATAAGAATTCAGCGTAATTCTGTCACATTTGTTCAACTTACGTAGCTCCTATTTCAGATAGCGTACTGGGCTAGGCGGCAACTTAAAGCGCGTGGAATGGCGAGTAAAATGCACCATTAAACTTCTATGGTAGGGCAATCAGAGAACCGATTAGATCATTTTATATTACGGTAAATATAAGAATTCAGCGTAGTTCTGTCACATGTGTTCAACTTACGTAACTCCTATTTCAGATAGCATATTGGGCTAAGCGGCATCTCAAAGCGCATGAAATGGCGAGTAAAATGCACTATTACGCTTCTGGGATAAGGCAAACAGAGACCCGATTAGATCATTTTATATTGCGGTTAATAAAAGAATTCAGCGTAACTCTGACACATTTGTTCAACTTACGTAGCTCCTATTTCAGACAGCGTACTGGGCTAGGCGGCATCTTAAAGCGCGTGGAATGGCGGGTAAAATGCACTATTAAACTTCAATGATAGGGCAATCAGAGACCCGATTAGATCATTTTATGTTTTGGTTAATATAAGAATTCAGCGAAATTCTATCACATTTGTTCAATTTACGTCGCTCCTATTTCAGATAGCGTATTGGGGTAAGCTGCATCTCAAAGCGCAAGACATGGCGAGTAAAATGCACTACTAAACTTCTAGGGTAGGCAAACAGAGACCCGATTAGATCATTTTATATTGCGGTTAATATAAGAATTCAGCGTAACTCTGTCACATTTGTTCAACTTACGTAGCTCCTATTTCAGATAGCGTCCTGGGCTAGGCGGCATCTTAAAGCGCGTGGAATGGCGAGTAAAATGCACTATTAAACTTCTAGGATAAGGCAAACAGAGACCCGATTCGATCATTTTATATTACGGTTAATATAAGAATTCAGCGTAATTCTGTCACATTTGTTCAACATACGTAGCTCCTATTTCAGATAGCGTACTGGGCTAGGCGGCAACTTAAAGCGCGTGGAATGTCGAGTAAAATACACTATCAAACTTCTATGATAGGGCAATCAGAGACCCGATTAGATCATTTTATATTTTGGTTAATATAAGAATTCAGCGAAATTCTATCACATTTGTTCAATTTACGTCGCTCCTATTTCAGATAGCGTATTGGGCTAAGCGGCATCTCAAAGCGCATGAACTGGCGGGTACAATGCACTATTAAACTTCTAGGGTAGGGCAAACAGAAACGCGATAAGATCATTTTACATTATGGTTAATAAAAGAATTCAGCGAAATTCTATCACATTTGTTCAACTTACGTCGCTCGTATTTCAGATAGCGTATTGGGCTAAGCGGCATCTCAAAGCGCATGAAATGGCGAGTGAAAGGCACTATTAAACTTCTAGGGTAGGGCAAACAGAGACCCGATTCGATCATTTTATATTGCGGTTAATAAAAGAATTCAGCGTAACTCTGACACATTTGTTCAACTTACGTAGCTCCTATTTCAGACAGCGTACTGGGCTAGGCGGCATCTTAAAGCGCGTGGAATGGCGGGTAAAATGCACTATTAAACTTCAATGATAGGGCAATCAGAGACCCGATTAGATCATTTTATATTATGGTTAATTTAAGAATTCACCGAAATTATATCACATTTGTTCAATTTACGTCGTTCCTATTTCAGATAGCGTATTGGGCTAAGCGGCGTCTCAAAGCCCATGAAATGGCGATTAAAATGCACTATTAAACTTCTATGATAGGGCAATCAGAGACCCGATTAGATCATTTAATATTTTGGTTAATATAAGAATTCAGCGTAATGCTATCACATTTGTTCAATTTACGTCGCTCCTATTACAGACAGCTTATTGGGCTTAGCGGCATCTCAAAGCGCATGAAATGACGAGTGAAATGCACTATTAAACTTCTAGGGTAGGGCAAACAGAGACCCGATTAGATCATTTTATATTATGGTTAATTTAAGAATTCAGCAAAATTCTATCACATTTGTTCAATTTACGTCGTTCCTATTTGAGATAGCGTCCTGGGCTAAGCGGCATCTAATGGCGCATGAAATGGCGAGTATAATGCACTATTAAACTTCTAGGATAAGGCAAACAGAGACCCCATTAGATCATTTTATATTATGGTTAATTTAAGAATTCAGCGAAATTCTATCACATTTGTTCAATTTACGTCGCTCCTATTTCAGATAGCGTATTGGGCTAAGCGGCATCTCAAAGCGCATGGAATGGCGAGTAAAATGCACTATTAAACTTCTAGAGTATGGCAAACAGAGACCCCATTAGATCATTTTATATTACGGTAAATATAAGAATTCAGCGTAATTCTGTCACATTTGTTCAACTTACGTAGCTCCTATTTCAGATAGCGTACTGGGCTAGGCGGCAACTTAAAGCGCGTGGAATGGCGAGTAAAATGCACCATTAAACTTCTATGGTAGGGCAATCAGAGAACCGATTAGATCATTTTATATTACGGTAAATATAAGAATTCAGCGTAGTTCTGTCACATGTGTTCAACTTACGTAACTCCTATTTCAGATAGCATATTGGGCTAAGCGGCATCTCAAAGCGCATGAAATGGCGAGTAAAATGCACTATTACGCTTCTGGGATAAGGCAAACAGAGACCCGATTAGATCATTTTATATTGCGGTTAATATAAGAATTCAGCGTAATTCTGTCACATTTGTTCAACTTACGTAGCTCCTATTTCAGATAGCGTACTGGGCTAGGGGGCATCTTAAAGCGCGTAGAATGGCGAGTAAAATGCACTATTAAACTTCTATGATAGGGCAATCAGAGACCCGATTAGATCATTTTGTATTTTGGTTAATATAAGAATTCAGCGAAATTCTATCACATTTGTTCAATTTACGTCGCTCCTATTTCAGATAGCGTATTGGGCTAAGCGGCATCTCAAAGCGCATGGATTGACGAGTGAAATGCTCTATTAAACTTCTGGGGTAGGGCGAACAGAAACCCGAATAGATCATTTTATATTACGGTTAATATAAGAATTCAGCGAAATTCTATCACATTTGTTCAATTTACGTCGCTCCTATTTCAGATAGCGTATTGGGCTAAGCGGCATCTCAAAGCGCATGGAATGGCGAGTAAAATGCACTATTAAACTTCTAGAGTATGGCAAACAGAGACCCCATTAGATCATTTTATATTACGGTAAATATAAGAATTCAGCGTAATTCTGTCACATTTGTTCAACTTACGTAGCTCCTATTTCAGATAGCGTACTGGGCTAGGCGGCAACTTAAAGCGCGTGGAATGGCGAGTAAAATGCACTATTAAACTTCAATGATAGGGCAATCAGAGACCCGATTAGATCATTTTATGTTTTGGTTAATATAAGAATTCAGCGAAATTCTATCACATTTGTTCAATTTACGTCGCTCCTATTTCAGATAGCGTATTGGGCTAAGCGGCGTCTCAAAGCCCATGAAATGGCGATTAAAATGCACTATTAATCTTCTAGGGTAAGGCAAACAGAGACCCGATTAGATCATTTTATATTATGGTTAATTTAAGAATTCAGCAAAATTCTATCACATTTGTTCAATTTACGTCGTTCCTATTTCAGATAGCGTACTGGCCTAGGCGGCATCTTAAAGCGCGTGGAATGGCGAGTAAAATGCACTATTAAACTTCTATGATAGGGCAATCAGAGACCCGATTAGATCATTTAATATTTTGGTTAATATAAGAATTCAGCGTAATGCTATCACATTTGTTCAATTTACGTCGCTCCTATTACAGACAGCTTATTGGGCTTAGCGGCATCTCAAAGCGCATGAAATGACGAGTGAAATGCACTATTAAACTTCTAGGGTAGGGCAAACAGAGACCCGATTAGATCATTTTATATTATGGTTAATTTAAGAATTCAGCAAAATTCTATCACATTTGTTCAATTTACGTCGTTCCTATTTGAGATAGCGTCCTGGGCTAAGCGGCATCTAATGGCGCATGAAATGGCGAGTATAATGCACTATTAAAATTCTAGGATAAGGCAAACAGAGACCCCATTAGATCATTTTATATTATGGTTAATTTAAGAATTCAGCGAAATTCTATCACATTTGTTCAATTTACGTCGCTCCTATTTCAGATAGCGTATTGGGCTAAGCGGCATCTCAAAGCGTATGGAATGGCGAGTAAAATGCACTATTAAACTTCTAGAGTATGGCAAACAGAGACCCCATTAGATCATTTTATATTACGGTAAATATAAGAATTCAGCGTAATTCTGTCACATTTGTTCAACTTACGTAGCTCCTATTTCAGATAGCGTACTGGGCTAGGCGGCAACTTAAAGCGCGTGGAATGGCGAGTAAAATGCACCATTAAACTTCTATGGTAGGGCAATCAGAGAACCGATTAGATCATTTTATATTACGGTAAATATAAGAATTCAGCGTAGTTCTGTCACATGTGTTCAACTTACGTAACTCCTATTTCAGATAGCATATTGGGCTAAGCGGCATCTCAAAGCGCATGAAATGGCGAGTAAAATGCACTATTACGCTTCTGGGATAAGGCAAACAGAGACCCGATTAGATCATTTTATATTGCGGTTAATAAAAGAATTCAGCGTAACTCTGACACATTTGTTCAACTTACGTAGCTCCTATTTCAGACAGCGTACTGGGCTAGGCGGCATCTTAAAGCGCGTGGAATGGCGGGTAAAATGCACTATTAAACTTCAATGATAGGGCAATCAGAGACCCGATTAGATCATTTTATGTTTTGGTTAATATAAGAATTCAGCGAAATTCTATCACATTTGTTCAATTTACGTCGCTCCTATTTCAGATAGCGTATTGGGGTAAGCTGCATCTCAAAGCGCAAGACATGGCGAGTAAAATGCACTATTAAACTTCTAGGGTAAGGCAAACAGAGACCCGATTAGATCATTTTATATTACGGTTAATATAAGAATTCAGAGTAATTCTATCACATTTGTTCAATTTACGTCGCCCCTATTTCAGATAGCGTATCGGGCTAAGCGGCATCTCAAAGCGCATGAAATGGCGAGTCAAATGCACTGTTAAACTTCTATGATAGGGAAATCAGAGACCCGATTAGATTATTTTATATTTTGGTTAATATAATAATTCAGCGAAATTCTAACACATTTGTTCCATTTACGTCGCTCCTATTTCAGATAGCGTACTGGGCTAGGCGGCATCTTAAAGCGCGTGGAATGGCGAGTAAAATGCACTATTAAACTTCAAGGGTAGGGTAAACGGAGACCCGATTAGATCATTTTACATTTTGGTTAATATAAGAATTCAGCGAAATTCTATCACATTTGTTCAATTTACGTCGCTCCTATTTCAGATAGCGTATTGGGCTAAGCGGCATCTCAAAGCGCATGAAATGGCGAGTAAAATGCACTATTAAACTTCTAGGGTTTGGCAAACAGAGACCCCATTAGATCATTTTATATTACGGTAAATATAAGAATTCAGCGTAATTCTGTCACATTTGTTCAACTTACGTAGCTCCTATTTCAGATAGCGTACTGGGCTAGGCGGCAACTTAAAGCGCGTGGAATGGCGAGTAAAATGCACCATTAAACTTCTATGGTAGGGCAATCAGAGAACCGATTAGATCATTTTATATGACGGTAAATATAAGAACTCAGCGTAATTCTGTCACATGTGTTCAACTTACGTAACTCCTATTTCAGATAGCGTATTGGGCTAAGCGGCATCTCAAAGCGCGAGAAATGGCGAGTAAAATGCACTATTAAACTTCTAGGGTAGGGCAAACAGAGACCCGATTAGATCATTTTATATTTTGGTTAATATAAGAATTCAGCGAAATTCTATCACATTTGTTCAATTTACGTCGCTCCTATTTCAGATAGCGTATTGGGCTAAGCGGCATCTCAAAGCGCATGAAATGGCGAGTAAAATACACTATTAAACTTCTAGGGTAGGGCAAACAGAGACCCCATTAGATCATTTTATATTATGGTTAATTTAAGAATTCAGCGAAATTCTATCACATTTGTTCAATTTACGTCGCTCCTATTTCAGATAGCGTATTGGGCTAAGCGGCATCTCAAAGCGCGTGGAATGGCGAGTAAAATGCACCATTAAACTTCTATGGTAGGGCAATCAGAGAACCGATTGGATCATTTTATATTACGGTAAATATAAGAATTCAGCGTAATTCTGTCACATGTGTTCAACTTACGTAACTCCTATTTCAGATAGCGTATTGGGCTAAGCGGCATCTCAAAGCGCATGAAATGGCGAGTAAAATGCACTATTACGCTTCTAGGATAAGGCAAACAGAGACCCGATTAGATCATTTTATATTGCGGTTAATAAAAGAATTCAGCGTAACTCTGACACATTTGTTCAACTTACGTAGCTCCTATTTCAGACAGCGTACTGGGCTAGGCGGCATCTTAAAGCGCGTGGAATGGCGGGTAAAATGCACTATTAAACTTCTAGGATAAGGCAAACAGAGACCCGATTAGATCATTTTATATTACGGTTAATATAAGAATTCAGCGTAATTCTATCACATTTGTTCAACTTACGTCGCTCCACTTTCAGATAGCGTACTGGGCTAGGCGGCATCTTAAAGCGCGTGGAATGGCGAGTGAAATGCACTATCAAACTTCTATGATAGGGCTATCAGAGACCCGATTAGATCATTTTATGTTTTGGTTAATATAAGAATTCAGCGAAATTCTATCACATTTGTTCAATTTACGTCGCTCCTATTTCAGATAGCGTATTGGGGTAAGCTGCATCTCAAAGCGCAAGACATGGCGAGTAAAATGCACTATTAAACTTCTAGGGTAGGGCAATCAGAGACCCGATTAGATCATTTTGTATTTTGGTTAATATAAGAATTCAGCGAAATTCTATTACATTTGTTTAATTTACGTCGCTCCTGTTTCAGATAGCGTATTGGGCTAAGCGGCATCTCAAAGCGCATGAAATGGCGAGTAAAATGCACTATTATACTTCTAGTGTAGGGCAATCAGAGACCCGATTAGATCATTTTATATTATGCTTAATTTAAGAATTCAGCAAAATTCTATCACATTTGTTCAATTTACGTAGTTCCTATTTCAGATAGCATACTGGGCTAGGCGGTATCTTAAAGCGCGCGGAATGGCGAGTAAAATGCCCTATTAAACTTCTATGATAGGGCAATCAGAGACCCGATTAGATCATTTTATATTTTGGTTAATATAAGAATTCAGCGAAATTCTATCACATTTGTTCAATTTACGTCGCTCCTATTTCAGATAGCTTATTGGGCTAAGCGGCATCTCAAAGCGCATGAAATGACGAGTGAAATGCACTATTAAACTTCTAGGGTAGGGCGAACAGAGACCAGATTAGATCATTTTACATTAAGGTTAATATAAGAATTCAGCGTAATTCTGTCACATTTGTTCAACTTACGTAGCTCCTATTTCAGATAGCGTACTGGGCTAGGGGGCATCTTAAAGCGCGTAGAATGGCGAGTAAAATGCACTATTAAACTTCTATGATAGGGCAATCAGAGACCCGATTAGATCATTTTGTATTTTGGTTAATATAAGAATTCAGCGAAATTCTATCACATTTGTTCAATTTACGTCGCTCCTATTTCAGATAGCGTATTGGGCTAAGCGGCATCTCAAAGCGCATGGATTGACGAGTGAAATGCTCTATTAAACTTCTGGGGTAGGGCGAACAGAAACCCGAATAGATCATTTTATATTACGGTTAATATAAGAATTCAGCGAAATTCTATCACATTTGTTCAATTTACGTCGCTCCTATTTCAGATAGCGTATTGGGCTAAGCGGCATCTCAATGCGCATGAAATGGCGAGTAACATGCACTATTAAACTTCTAGGATAAGGCAAACAGAGACCCGATTAGATCATTTTATATTACGGTTAATATAAGAATTCAGCGTAATTCTATCACATTTGTTCAACTTACGTCGCTCCTATTTCAGATAGCGTACTGGGCTAGGCGGAATCTCAAAGCGCGTGGAAGGGCGAGTAAAATGCACTACTAAACTTCTATGATCGGGCAATCAGAGACCCGATTACATCATTTTATATTTTGGTTAATATAAGAATTCAGCGAAATTCTCTCACATTTGTTCAATTTACGTCGCTGATATTTCAGATAGCGTATTGGGCTAGGCGGCATCTTAAAGCGCGTGGAATGGCGAGTGAAATGCACTATCAAACTTCTATGATAGGGCTATCAGAGACCCGATTAGATCATTTTATATTTTGGTTAATATAAGAATTCAGCGAAATTCTATCACATTTGTTCAATTTACATCGCTCCTATTTCAGATAGCGTATTGGGCTAAGCGGCATCTTAAAGCGCATGAAATGACGAGTAAAATGCACTATTAAACTTCAATGATAGGGCAATCAGAAACCCGATTAGATCATTTTATGTTTTGGTTAATATAAGAATTCAGCGAAATTCTATCACATTTGTTCAATTTACGTCGCTCCTATTTCAGATAGCGTATTGGGGTAAGCTGCATTTCAAAGCGCAAGACATGGCGAGTAAAATGCACTACTAAACTTCTAGGGTAGGCAAACAGAGACCCGATTAGATCATTTTATATTGCGGTTAATATAAGAATTCAGCGTAACTCTGTCACATTTGTTCAACTTACGTAGCTCCTATTTCAGATAGCGTCCTGGGCTAGGCGGCATCTTAAAGCGCGTGGAATGGCGAGTAAAATGCACTATTAAACTTCTAGGATAAGGCAAACAGAGACCCGATTCGATCATTTTATATTACGGTTAATATAAGAATTCAGCGTAATTCTGTCACATTTGTTCAACATACGTAGCTCCTATTTCAGATAGCGTACTGGGCTAGGCGGCAACTTAAAGCGCGTGGAATGTCGAGTAAAATACACTATCAAACTTCTATGATAGGGCAATCAGAGACCCGATTAGATCATTTTATATTTTGGTTAATATAAGAATTCAGCGAAATTCTATCACATTTGTTCAATTTACGTCGCTCCTATTTCAGACAGCGTATTGGGCTAAGCGGCATCTCAAAGCGCATGAACTGGCGGGTACAATGCACTATTAAACTTCTAGGGTAGGGCAAACAGAAACGCGATAAGATCATTTTACATTATGGTTAATAAAAGAATTCAGCGAAATTCTATCACATTTGTTCAACTTACGTCGCTCGTATTTCAGATAGCGTATTGGGCTAAGCGGCATCTCAAAGCGCATGAAATGGCGAGTGAAAGGCACTATTAAACTTCTAGGGTAGGGCAAACAGAGACCCGATTCGATCATTTTATATTGCGGTTAATAAAAGAATTCAGCGTAACTCTGACACATTTGTTCAACTTACGTAGCTCCTATTTCAGACAGCGTACTGGGCTAGGCGGCATCTTAAAGCGCGTGGAATGGCGGGTAAAATGCACTATTAAACTTCAATGATAGGGCAATCAGAGACCCGATTAGATCATTTTATATTATGGTTAATTTAAGAATTCACCGAAATTATATCACATTTGTTCAATTTACGTCGCTCCTATTTCAGATAGCGTATTGGGCTAAGCGTCATCTCAAAGCCCATGAAATCGCGATTAAAATGCACTTTTAATCTTCTAGGGTAAGGCAAACAGAGACCCGATTAGATCATTTTATATTATGGTTAATTTAAGAATTCAGCAAAATTCTATCACATTTGTTCAATTTACGTCGTTCCTATTTCAGATAGCGTACTGGCCTAGGCGGCATCTTAAAGCGCGTGGAATGGCGAGTAAAATGCACTATTAAACTTCTATGATAGGGCAATCAGAGACCCGATTAGATCATTTAATATTTTGGTTAATATAAGAATTCAGCGTAATGCTATCACATTTGTTCAATTTACGTCGCTCCTATTACAGACAGCTTATTGGGCTTAGCGGCATCTCAAAGCGCATGAAATGACGAGTGAAATGCACTATTAAACTTCTAGGGTAGGGCAAACAGAGACCCGATTAGATCATTTTATATTATGGTTAATTTAAGAATTCAGCAAAATTCTATCACATTTGTTCAATTTACGTCGTTCCTATTTGAGATAGCGTCCTGGGCTAAGCGGCATCTAATGGCGCATGAAATGGCGAGTATAATGCACTATTAAACTTCTAGGATAAGGCAAACAGAGACCCCATTAGATCATTTTATATTATGGTTAATTTAAGAATTCAGCGAAATTCTATCACATTTGTTCAATTTACGTCGCTCCTATTTCAGATAGCGTATTGGGCTAAGCGGCATCTCAAAGCGCATGGAATGGCGAGTAAAATGCACTATTAAACTTCTAGAGTATGGCAAACAGAGACCCCATTAGATCATTTTATATTACGGTAAATATAAGAATTCAGCGTAATTCTGTCACATTTGTTCAACTTACGTAGCTCCTATTTCAGATAGCGTACTGGGCTAGGCGGCAACTTAAAGCGCGTGGAATGGCGAGTAAAATGCACCATTAAACTTCTATGGTAGGGCAATCAGAGAACCGATTAGATCATTTTATATTACGGTAAATATAAGAATTCAGCGTAGTTCTGTCACATGTGTTCAACTTACGTAACTCCTATTTCAGATAGCATATTGGGCTAAGCGGCATCTCAAAGCGCATGAAATGGCGAGTAAAATGCACTATTACGCTTCTGGGATAAGGCAAACAGAGACCCGATTAGATCATTTTATATTGCGGTTAATAAAAGAATTCAGCGTAACTCTGACACATTTGTTCAACTTACGTAGCTCCTATTTCAGACAGCGTACTGGGCTAGGCGGCATCTTAAAGCGCGTGGAATGGCGGGTAAAATGCACTATTAAACTTCAATGATAGGGCAATCAGAGACCCGATTAGATCATTTTATGTTTTGGTTAATATAAGAATTCAGCGAAATTCTATCACATTTGTTCAATTTACGTCGCTCCTATTTCAGATAGCGTATTGGGGTAAGCTGCATCTCAAAGCGCAAGACATGGCGAGTAAAATGCACTACTAAACTTCTAGGGTAGGCAAACAGAGACCCGATTAGATCATTTTATATTGCGGTTAATATAAGAATTCAGCGTAACTCTGTCACATTTGTTCAACATACGTAGCTCCTATTTCAGATAGCGTACTGGGCTAGGCGGCAACTTAAAGCGCGTGGAATGTCGAGTAAAATACACTATCAAACTTCTATGATAGGGCAATCAGAGACCCGATTAGATCATTTTATATTTTGGTTAATATAAGAATTCAGCGAAATTCTATCACATTTGTTCAATTTACGTCGCTCCTATTTCAGATAGCGTATTGGGCTAAGCGGCATCTCAAAGCGCATGAAATGGCGGGTACAATGCACTATTAAACTTCTAGGGTAGGGCAAACAGAAACGCGATAAGATCATTTTACATTATGGTTAATAAAAGAATTCAGCGAAATTCTATCACATTTGTTCAACTTACGTCGCTCGTATTTCAGATAGCGTATTGGGCTAAGCGGCATCTCAAAGCGCATGAAATGGCGAGGAAAATGCACTATTAAACTTCTAGGGTAAGGCAAACAGAGACCCGATTAGATCATTTTATATTACGGTTAATATAAGAATTCAGAGTAATTCTATCACATTTGTTCAATTTACGTCGCCCCTATTTCAGATAGCGTATCGGGCTAAGCGGCATCTCAAAGCGCATGAAATGGCGAGTCAAATGCACTGTTAAACTTCTATGATAGGGAAATCAGAGACCCGATTAGATTATTTTATATTTTGGTTAATATAATAATTCAGCGAAATTCTAACACATTTGTTCCATTTACGTCGCTCCTATTTCAGATAGCGTACTGGGCTAGGCGGCATCTTAAAGCGCGTGGAATGGCGAGTAAAATGCACTATTAAACTTCAAGGGTAGGGTAAACGGAGACCCGATTAGATCATTTTACATTTTGGTTAATATAAGAATTCAGCGAAATTCTATCACATTTGTTCAATTTACGTCGCTCCTATTTCAGATAGCGTATTGGGCTAAGCGGCATCTCAAAGCGCATGAAATGGCGAGTAAAATGCACTATTAAACTTCTAGGGTTTGGCAAACAGAGACCCCATTAGATCATTTTATATTACGGTAAATATAAGAATTCAGCGTAATTCTGTCACATTTGTTCAACTTACGTAGCTCCTATTTCA
>CAKAJE020000346.1:0-20362 GCA_916610135.2 Macropis europaea
GAGACCCCATTAGATCATTTTATATTATGGTTAATTTAAGAATTCAGCGAAATTCTCTCACATTTGTTCAATTTACGTCGCTGATATTTCAGATGGCGTATTGGGCTAAGCGGCATCTTAAAGCGTGTGTAATGGCGAGTAAAATGCACTATTAAACTTCTATGATAGGGCAATCAGAGACCCGATTAGATCATTTTATATTTTGGTTAATATAAGAATTCAGCGAAATTCTATCACATTTGTTCAATTTACGCCGCTCCAATTTCAGATAGCTTATTGGGCTAAGCGGCATCGCAAAGCGCATGAATTGACGAGTGAAATGCACTATTAAACTTCTTGGGTAGGGCGAACAAAGACCCGATTAGATCATTTTACATTAAGGTTAATATAAGAATTCAGCGAAGTTCTATCACATTTGTTCAATTTACGTCGCTCCAATTTCAGATAGCTTATTGGGCTAAGCGGCAACTCAGAGCGCATGAAATGACGAGTGAAATGCACTGTTAAACTTCTAGGGTAGGGCGAACAAAGACCCGATTAGATCATTTTACATTAAGGTTAAAATAAGAATTCAGCGAAATTCTATCACTTTTGTTCAATTTACGTCGCTCCTATTTCAGATAGCGTATTGGGCTAAGCTGCAGCTCAAAGCGCAAGAAATGGCTCGTAAAATGCACTATTAAACTTCTAGGGTAGGGCAAACAGAGACCGGATTAGATCATTTTATATTTTGGTTAATATAAGAATTCAGCGAAATTCTATCACTTTTGTTCAATTTACGTCGCTCCTATTTCAGATAGCGACTTGTGCTAAGCGGCATCTCAAAGCGCAAGAAATGGCGAGTAAAATGCACTATTAAACTTCTAGGGTAGGGCAAACAGAGACCCCATTAGATCATTTTATATTATGGTTAATTTAAGAATTCAGCGAAATTCTATCACATTTGTTCAATTTACGTCGCTCCTATTTCAGATAGCGTATTGGCTAAGCCGCATCTCATAGCGCATGAAATTGCGAGTAAAATGCACTATTAAACTTCTAGGGTAGGGCAATCAGAGACCCGATTAGATCATTTTATATTTTGGTTAATAAAAGAATTCATCGAAATTCTATCACATTTGTGCAATTTACGTCGCTCCTATTTCAGATAGCGTACTGGGCTAAGCGGCATCTCAAAGCGCAAGAAATGGCGAGTAAAATGCACTATTAAACTTCTAGGATAAGGCAAACAGAGACCCGATTAGATCATTTTATATTACGGTTAATATAAGAATTCAGCGTAATTCTGTGACATTTGTTCAACTTACGTAGCTCCTATTTCAGATAGCGTACTCTGAGAGGCGGCATCCTAAAGCGCGTGGAATGGCGAGTAAAATGCACTATTATACTTCTAGGGTAATGCAAACAGAGTCCCGATTAGATCATTTTATATTACAGTTAATATAAGATTTCAGGGAAATTCTATCACATTTGTTCAATTTACGTCGCTCCTATTTCAGATAGCTATTGGGCTAAGCGGCATCTCAAAGCGCATGAAATGACGAGTGAAATGCACTATTAAACTTCTTGGGTAGGGCGAACAGAGACCCGATTACATCATTTTATATTTTGGTTAACATAAGAATTCAGCGAAATTCTATCACATTTGTTCAATTTACGTCGCTCCTATTTCAGATAGCGTACTCGGATAGACGGCATCTTAAAGCGCGTGGAATGGTGAGTAAAATGCACTATTAAACTTCTAGGGTAGGGCAATCAGAGACCCGATTAGATCATTTTATATTTTGGTTAATATAAGGATCCAGCGAAATTCTATCACATTTGTTCAATTTACGTCGCTCCTATTTCAGATAGCGTATTGGGCTAAGCGGCATCTCAAAGCGCATGGAATGGCGAGTGAAATGCACTATTAAACTTCTAGGGTAGGGCGAACAGAGACCCGAATAGATCATTTTATATTACGGTTAATATAAGAATTCAGCGTAATTCTATCACATTTGTTCAACTAACGTCGCTCCTATTTCAGATAGCGTACTGGGCTAGGCGGCATCTTAAAGCGCGTGGAAGGGCGAGTAAAATGCACTTCTAAACTTCTATGATAGGGCAGTGAGAGTTCCGAATAGATCATTTTATATTTTGTTTACTATAACATTTCAGGGAAATTCTATCACATTTGTTCAATTTACGTCGCTCCTATTTCAGATAGCGTATTGGGCTAAGCGGCATCTCAAAGCGCAAGAAATGGCGAGTAAAATGCACTATTAAGCTTCTAGGGTTGGGCACATAGAGACCCGATTAGATCATTTTATATTATGGTTAATTTAAGAATTCAGCGAAATCCTATCACATTTGTTCATTTTACGTCGCTCCTATTTCAGATAGCGTATTGGGCTAAGCGGCATCTCAAAGCGCAAGAAATGGCGAGTAAAATGCACTATTAAACTTCTAGGGTAGGGCAAACAGAGTCCCGTTTAGATCATTTTATATTTTGTTTAATATAAGATTTCAGGGAAATTCTATCACATTTGTTCAATTTACGTCGCTCCTATTTCAGATAGCTATTGGGCTAAGCGGCATCTCAAAGCGCATGAAATGACGAGAGAAATGCACTATTAAACTTCTTGGGTAGGGCGAACTGAGACCCGATTACATCATTTTATATTATGGTTAATTTAAGAATTCAGCAAAATTCTATCACATTTGTTCAATTTACGTCGCTGATATTCCAGATAGCGTATTGGGCTAAGCGGCATCTCAAAGCGCAAGAAATGGCGAGTAAAATGCACTATTAAACTTATAGGGTAGGGCAAACAGAGACCCGATTAGGTCATTTCATATTATGGTTAATTTAAGAATTCAGCGTAATTCTGTGACATTTGTTCAACTTACGTAGCTCCTATTTCAGATAGCGTATTGGGCTAAGCGGTATCTCAAAGCGCAAGAAATGGCGAGTAAAATGCACTATTAAACTTCTAGGGTAGGGCAAACAGAGACCCGATTAGATCATTTTATATTATGGTTAAGTTAAGAATTCTGCGAAATTCTATCACATTTGTTCAATTTACATCGCTCCTATTTCAGATAGCGTACTGGGCTAAGCGGCATCTCAAAGCGCATGAAATGACGAGTGAAAAGCACTATTAACCTTCTTGGGTAGGGCGAACAGAGACCCGATTAGAACATTTTACATTAAGGTTAATATAAGAATTCAGCGAAATTCTCTCACATTTTTTCAATTTACGTCGCTGATATTTCAGATATCGTACTGGGCTAGGCGGCGTCTCAAAGCGCGTGGAAGGGCGAGTAAAATGCACTACTAAAATTCTGTGATAGGACAATCAGAGTCCCGATTAGATCATTTTATATTTTGTTTACTATAAGATTTCAGGGAAATTCTATCACATTTGTTCAATTTACGTCGCTCCTATTTCAGATAGCGTATTGGGCTCAGCGGCATCCCAAAGCGCATGAAATGGCGAGTGAAATGCACTATTAAACTTCTAGGGTAGGGCGAACAGAGACCCGATTAGATCATTTTATATTATGGTTAATTTAAGAATTCAGCAAAATTCTATCACATTTGTTCAATTTACGTCGCTCCTATTTCAGATAGCGTACTGGGCTAGGCGGCATCTTAAAGCGCGTGGAGTGGAGAGTAAACTGCACTATTAATCTTCTATGATAGGGCAATCAGAGACCCGATTAGATCATTTTATATTTTTGTGAATATAAGAATTCAGCGAAATTCTATCACATTTGTTCAATTTACGTCGCTCCCTATTTCAGATAGCATATTGGGCTAAGCGGCATCGCAAAGCGCATGAAATGACGAGTGAAATGCACTATTAAACTTCTTGGGTAGGTCGAACAGAGAGCCGATTACATCATGTCATATTATGGTTAATTTAAGAATTCGGCAAAATTCTATCACATTTGTTCAATTTACGTCGCTCCTATTTCAGATAGCATATTGGGCTAAGCGGCATCTCAAAGCGCATGAAATGACGAGTGAAATGCACTATTAAACTTCTAGGGTAGGGCGAACAGAGACCCGATTAGATCATTTTACATTAAGGTTAATATAAGTATTCAGGGAAATTCTATCACATTTGTTCAATTTACGTCGCTCCTATTTCAGATAGCGTATTGGGCTAAGAGGCATCTCAAAGCGCATGAAATAGCGAGTAAAATGCACTGTTAAACATCTAGGGTAAGGCAAACAGAGACCCGATTAGATCATTTCATATTATGGTTTATTTAAGAATTCAGAAAAATTCTATCACATTCGTTCAATTTACGTGGCTCCTATTTCAGATAGCTTATTGGGCTCAGCGGCATCTCAAAGCGCATGAAATGACGAGTGAAATGCACTATTAATCTTCTAGGGTAGGGCGAACAGAGACCCGAATAGATAATTTTACATTAAGGTTAATATAAGAATTCAGCGAGATTCTCTCACATTTGTTCAATTTACGTCGCTGATATTTCAAATAGCGTATTGGGCTTAGCGGCATCTCAAAGCGCAAGAAATGACAAGTAAAATGAACTATTAAACTTCTAGGGTAGGGCAAACAGAGACCCGATTAGATCATTTTATATTATGGTTAATTTAAGAATTCAGTGAAATTCTATCACATTTGTTCAATTTACGTCGCTCCTATTGCAGATAGCGTATTGGGCTAAGCGGCATCTCAAAGCGCATGAAATGGCGAGTAAAATGCACAATTAAACTTCTAGGGTAAAGCAAACAGAGACCCGATTAGATCATTTTATATTACGGTTAATATAAGAATTCAGCGTAAATCTATCACATTTGTTCAACATACGTCGCTCCTATTTCAGATAGTGTACTGGGCCAGGCGGCATCTTAAAGCGCGTGGAAGGGCGAGTGAAATGCACTATTAATCTTCTTGGGTAGGGCGAACAGAGACCCGATTAGAACATTTTACATTAAGGTTAATATAAGAATTCAGCGTAATTCTATCACATTTGTTCAACTTACGTCGCTCCTATTTCAGATAGCGTACCGGGCTAGGCGCATCTCAAAGCGCATGAAATGGCGAGTAAAATGCACTATTAAACTTCTAGGGTAGGGCAAACAGAGACCCGATTAGATGAATTTATATTAAGGTTAATATAAGTATTCAGGGAAATTCTATCACATTTGTTCAATTTACGTCGCTGATATTTCAGATAGAGTATTGGGCTAAGCGGCATCTCAAAACGCAAGAAATGTAGAGTAAAATGCACTCTTAAACTTCTATGATAGGGCAATCAGAGACCCGATTAGATCATTTTATATTTTGGTTAATATAAGAATTCAGCGAAATTCTATCACATTTGTTCAATTTACGTCGCTCCTATTTCAGATAGTGTACTGGGCTAGGCGGCATCTCAAAGCGCATGAAATGACGAGTGAAAAGCACTATTAACCTTCTTGGGCAGGGCGAACAGAGACCCGATTAGAACATTTTACATTAAGGTTAATATAAGAATTCAGCGAAATTCTCTCACATTTTTTCAATTTACGTCGCTGATATTTCAGATATCGTACTGGGCTAGGCGGCGTCTCAAAGCGCGTGGAAGGGCGAGTAAAATGCACTACTAAAATTCTGTGATAGGACAATCAGAGTCCCGATTAGATCATTTTATATTTTGTTTACTATAAGATTTCAGGGAAATTCTATCACATTTGTTCAATTTACGTCGCTCCTATTTCAGATAGCGTATTGGGCTCAGCGGCATCCCAAAGCGCATGAAATGGCGAGTGAAATGCACTATTAAACTTCTAGGGTAGGGCGAACAGAGACCCGATTAGATCATTTTATACTATGGTTAATTTAAGAATTCAGCAAAATTCTATCACATTTGTTCAATTTACGTCGCTCCTATTTCAGATAGCGTACTGGGCTAGGCGGCATCTTAAAGCGCGTGGAGTGGAGAGTAAACTGCACTATTAATCTTCTATGATAGGGCAATCAGAGACCCGATTAGATCATTTTATATTTTTGTGAATATAAGAATTCAGCGAAATTCTATCACATTTGTTCAATTTACGTCGCTCCTATTTCAGATAGCATATTGGGCTAAGCGGCATCGCAAAGCGCATGAAATGACGAGTGAAATGCACTATTAAACTTCTTGGGTAGGTCGAACAGAGAGCCGATTACATCATGTCATATTATGGTTAATTTAAGAATTCAGCAAAATTCTATCACATTTGTTCAATTTACGTCGCTCCTATTTCAGATAGCATATTGGGCTAAGCGGCATCTCAAAGCGCATGAAATGACGAGTGAAATGCACTATTAAACTTCTAGGGTAGGGCGAACACAGACCCGATTAGATCATTTTACATTAAGGTTAATATAAGTATTCAGGGAAATTCTATCACATTTGTTCAATTTACGTCGCTCCTATTTCAGATAGCGTATTGGGCTAAGCGGCATCTCAAAGCGCATGAAATAGCGAGTAAAATGCACTGTTAAACTTCTAGGGTAAGGCAAACAGAGACCCGATTAGATCATTTCATATTATGGTTTATTTAAGAATTCAGAAAAATTCTATCACATTCGTTCAATTTACGTGGCTCCTATTTCAGATAGCTTATTGGGCTCAGCGGCATCTCAAAGCGCATGAAATGACGAGTGAAATGCACTATTAATCTTCTAGGGTAGGGCGAACAGAGACCCGATTAGATCATTTTACATTAAGGTTAATATAAGAATTCAGCGAGATTCTCTCACATTTGTTCAATTTACGTCGCTGATATTTCAGATAGCGTATTGGGCTAAGCGGCATCTCAAAGCGCAAGAAATGGCAAGTAAAATGAACTATTGAACTTCTAGGGTAGGGCAAACAGAGACCCGATTAGATCATTTTATATTATGGTTAATTTAAGAATTCAGCGAAATTCTATCACATTTGTTCAATTTACGTCGCTCCTATTTCAGATAGCGTACTGGGCTAGGCGGCATCTTAAAGCGCGTGGAATGGCGAGCAAGATGCACTCTTAATCTTCTATGATAGGGCAATCAGAGACCCGATTAGATCATTTTATATTTTGGTTAATATAAGAATTCAGCGAAATTCTATCACATTTGTTCAACTTACGTCGCTCCTATTTCAGATAGCGTACCGGGCTAGGCGCATCTCAAAGCGCATGAAATGGCGAGTAAAATGCACTATTAAACTTCTAGGGTAGGGCAAACAGAGACCCGATTAGATGAATTTATATTAAGGTTAATATAAGTATTCAGGGAAATTCTATCACATTTGTTCAATTTACGTCGCTGATATTTCAGATAGAGTATTGGGCTAAGCGGCATCTCAAAACGCAAGAAATGTAGAGTAAAATGCACTCTTAAACTTCTATGATAGGGCAATCAGAGACCCGATTAGATCATTTTATATTTTGGTTAATATAAGAATTCAGCGAAATTCTATCACATTTGTTCAATTTACGTCGCTCCTATTTCAGATAGCGTATTGGGCTAAGCGGCATCTCAAAGCGCATGAAATGACGAGTAAAATGCACTATTAAACTTCTAGGGTAGGGCAATCAGAGACCCGATTAGATCATTTTATATTACGGTTAATATAAGAATTCAGCGTAATTCTATCACATTTGTTCAACATACGTCGCTCCTATTTCAGATAGTGTACTGGGCTAGGCGGCATCTTAAAGCGCGTGGAAGGGCGAGTAAAATGCACTACTAAACTTCTATGATAGGTCAATCAGAGTCCCGTTTAGATCATTTTATATTATGGTTAATTTAAGAATTCAGCGAAATTCTATCACATTTGTTCAATTTACATCGCTCCTATTTCAGATAGCGTATTGGGCTAAGCGGCATCTCAATGCGCATGAAATGGCCTGTAAAATGCACTATTAAACTTCTAGGGTAGGGCAAACAGAGACCCCATTAGATCATTTTATATTATGGTTAATTTAAGAATTCAGCGAAATTCTATCACATTTGTTCAATTTACGCTGCTCCTATTTCAGATAGCGTACTGGGCTAGGCGGCATCTTAAAGCGCGTGGAATGACGAGTAAAATGCACTATTAAACTTCTATGATAGGGCAATCAGAGACCCGATTAGATCATTTTATATTTTGGTTAATATAAGAATTCTACGAAATTCTATCACATTTGTTCAAGTTACGTCGCTCCTATTTCAGATAGCGTACTGGGCTAGGCGGCGTCTTAAAGCGCGTGGAGTGTCGAGTAAAATGCACTACTAAACTTCTATGATAGGGCAATCAGAGACCCGATTAGATCATTTTATATTTTGGTTAATATAAGAATTCAGCGAAATTCTATCACATTTGTTCAATTTACGTCGCTCCTATTACAGATAGCTTATTGTGCTTAGCGGCATCTCAAAGCGCATGAAGTGACGAGTGAAATGCACTATTAAACTTCTAGGGTAGGGCAAACAGAGACACGATTACATCAGTTTACATTATGGTTAATGTAAGAATTCAGCGAAATTCTATCACATTTGTTCAATTTACGTTGCTCCTATTTCAGATAGCTTATTGGGCTTAGCGGCATCTCAACGCGCATGAAGTGTCGAGTGAAATGCCCTATTAAACTTCTAGGCTAGGGCGAACAGAGACCCGATCAGATCATTTTACATTATGGTTAATAAAAGAATTCAGAGAAATTCTATCACATTTGTTCAAATTACGTCGCTCCTATTTCAGATAGCGTATTGGGCTAAGCGGCATCTCAAAGTGCATGAAATGGCGAGTGCAATGCACTATTAGACTTCTATGGTAGGACGAACAGAGACCCGATTAGATCATTTTACATTAAGGTTAATATAAGAATTCTACGAAATTCTATCACATTTGTTCAACTTACGTCGCTCCTATTTCAGATAGCGTACTGGGCTAGGCGGCATCTTAAAGCGCGTGGAATGGCGAGTAAAATGCACTACTAAACTTCTATGATAGGGCAATCAGAGACCCGATTAGATCATTTTATATTTTGGTTAATATAAGAATTCAGCGAAATTCTATCACATTTGTTCAATTTACGTCGCTCCTATTACAGATAGCTTATTGGGCTAAGCGGCATCGCAAAGCGCATGGATTGACGAGTGAAATGCACAATTAAACTTCTTGGGTAGGGCGAACAAAGACCCGATTAGATCATTTTACATTAAGGTTAATATAAGAATTCAGCGAAATTCTATCACATTTGTTCAATTTACATCGCTCCTATTTCAGATAGCGACTTGTGCTAAGCGGCATCTCAAAGCGCAGGAAATGGCGAGTAAAATGCACTATTAAACTTCTAGGGTAGGGCAAACAGAGACCCCATTAGATCATTTTATATTATGGTTAATTTAAGAATTCAGCGAAATTCTCTCACATTTGTTCAATTTACGTCGCTGATATTTCAGATAGCGTATTGGGCTAAGCGGCATCTCAAAGCGCAAGAAATGGCGAGTAAAATGCACTATTAAACTTCTAGGGTAGGGCAAACAGAGACCCGATTAGGTCATTTCATATTATGGTTAATTTAAGAATTCAGAAAAATTCTATCACATTTGTTCAATTTACGTCGCTCCTATTTCAGATAGCGTACTGGGCTAGGCGGCATCTTAAAGCGCGTGGAGTGGAGAGTAAACTGCACTATTAATCTTCTATGATAGGGCAATCAGAGACCCGATTAGATCATTTTATATTTTTGTGAATATAAGAATTCAGCGAAATTCTATCACATTTGTTCAATTTACGTCGCTCCTATTTCAGATAGCATATTGGGCTAAGCGGCATCGCAAAGCGCATGAAATGACGAGTGAAATGCACTATTAAACTTCTTGGGTAGGTCGAACAGAGAGCCGATTACATCATGTCATATTATGGTTAATTTAAGAATTCGGCAAAATTCTATCACATTTGTTCAATTTACGTCGCTCCTATTTCAGATAGCATATTGGGCTAAGCGGCATCTCAAAGCGCATGAAATGACGAGTGAAATGCACTATTAAACTTCTAGGGTAGGGCGAACAGAGACCCGATTAGATCATTTTACATTAAGGTTAATATAAGTATTCAGGGAAATTCTATCACATTTGTTCAATTTACGTCGCTCCTATTTCAGATAGCGTATTGGGCTAAGCGGCATCTCAAAGCGCATGAAATAGCGAGTAAAATGCACTGTTAAACTTCTAGGGTAAGGCAAACAGAGACCCGATTAGATCATTTCATATTATGGTTTATTTAAGAATTCAGAAAAATTCTATCACATTCGTTCAATTTACGTGGCTCCTATTTCAGATAGCTTATTGGGCTCAGCGGCATCTCAAAGCGCATGAAATGACGAGTGAAATGCACTATTAATCTTCTAGGGTAGGGCGAACAGAGACCCGATTAGATCATTTTACATTAAGGTTAATATAAGAATTCAGCGAGATTCTCTCACATTTGTTCAATTTACGTCGCTCCTATTTCAGATAGCGTACCCGGATAGGCGGCATCTTAAAGCGCGAGGAATGGCGAGTAAAATGCACTATTAAACTTCTATGATAGGTCAATCAGAGTCCCGTTTAGATCATTTTATATTATGGTTAATTTAAGAATTCAGCGAAATTCTCTCACATTTGTTCAATTTACGTCGCTGATATTTCAGATAGCGTATTGGGCTAAGCGGCATCTTAAAGCGTGTGTAATGGCGAGTAAAATGCACTATTAAACTTCTATGATAGGGCAATCAGAGACCCGATTAGATCATTTTATATTTTGGTTAATATAAGAATTCAGCGAAATTCTATCACATTTGTTCAATTTACGCCGCTCCAATTTCAGATAGCTTATTGGGCTAAGCGGCATCGCAAAGCGCATGAATTGACGAGTGAAATGCACTATTAAACTTCTTGGGTAGGGCGAACAAAGACCCGATTAGATCATTTTACATTAAGGTTAATATAAGAATTCAGCGAAGTTCTATCACATTTGTTCAATTTACGTCGCTCCAATTTCAGATAGCTTATTGGGCTAAGCGGCAACTCAGAGCGCATGAAATGACGAGTGAAATGCACTGTTAAACTTCTAGGGTAGGGCGAACAAAGACCCGATTAGATCATTTTACATTAAGGTTAAAATAAGAATTCAGCGAAATTCTATCACTTTTGTTCAATTTACGTCGCTCCTATTTCAGATAGCGTATTGGGCTAAGCTGCATCTCAAAGCGCAAGAAATGGCTCGTAAAATGCACTATTAAACTTCTAGGGTAGGGCAAACAGAGACCGGATTAGATCATTTTATATTTTGGTTAATATAAGAATTCAGCGAAATTCTATCACTTTTGTTCAATTTACGTCGCTCCTATTTCAGATAGCGACTTGTGCTAAGCGGCATCTCAAAGCGCAAGAAATGGCGAGTAAAATGCACTATTAAACTTCTAGGGTAGGGCAAACAGAGACCCCATTAGATCATTTTATATTATGGTTAATTTAAGAATTCAGCGAAATTCTATCACATTTGTTCAATTTACGTCGCTCCTATTTCAGATAGCGTATTGGGCTAAGCCGCATCTCATAGCGCATGAAATTGCGAGTAAAATGCACTATTAAACTTCTAGGGTAGGGCAATCAGAGACCCGATAAGATCATTTTATATTTTGGTTAATAAAAGAATTCATCGAAATTCTATCACATTTGTGCAATTTACGTCGCTCCTATTTCAGATAGCGTACTGGGCTAAGCGGCATCTCAAAGCGCAAGAAATGGCGAGTAAAATGCACTATTAAACTTCTAGGATAAGGCAAACAGAGACCCGATTAGATCATTTTATATTACGGTTAATATAAGAATTCAGCGTAATTCTGTGACATTTGTTCAACTTACGTAGCTCCTATTTCAGATAGCGTACTCTGAGAGGCGGCATCCTAAAGCGCGTGGAATGGCGAGTAAAATGCACTATTATACTTCTAGGGTAATGCAAACAGAGACCCGATTAGATCATTTTATATTACAGTTAATATAAGATTTCAGGGAAATTCTATCACATTTGTTCAATTTACGTCGCTCCTATTTCAGATAGCTATTGGGCTAAGCGGCATCTCAAAGCGCATGAAATGACGAGTGAAATGCACTATTAAACTTCTTGGGTAGGGCGAACAGAGTCCCGATTACATCATTTTATATTTTGGTTAACATAAGAATTCAGCGAAATTCTATCACATTTGTTCAATTTACGTCGCTCCTATTTCAGATAGCGTACCCGGATAGACGGCATCTTAAAGCGCGTGGAATGGTGAGTAAAATGCACTATTAAACTTCTAGGGTAGGGCAATCAGAGACCCGATTAGATCATTTTATATTTGGTTAATATAAGGATCCAGCGAAATTCTATCACATTTGTTCAATTTACGTCGCTCCTATTTCAGATAGCGTATTGGGCTAAGCGGCATCTCAAAGCGCATGGAATGGCGAGTGAAATGCACTATTAAACTTCTAGGGTAGGGCGAACAGAGACCCGAATAGATCATTTTATATTACGGTTAATATAAGAATTCAGCGTAATTCTATCACATTTGTTCAACTAACGTCGCTCCTATTTCAGATAGCGTACTGGGCTAGGCGGCATCTTAAAGCGCGTGGAAGGGCGAGTAAAATGCACTTCTAAACTTCTATGATAGGGCAGTGAGAGTTCCGAATAGATCATTTTATATTTTGTTTACTATAACATTTCAGGGAAATTCTATCACATTTGTTCAATTTACGTCGCTCCTATTTCAGATAGCGTATTGGGCTAAGCGGCATCTCAAAGCGCAAGAAATGGCGAGTAAAATGCACTATTAAGCTTCTAGGGTTGGGCACATAGAGACCCGATTAGATCATTTTATATTATGGTTAATTTAAGAATTCAGCGAAATCCTATCACATTTGTTCATTTTACGTCGCTCCTATTTCAGATAGCGACTTGTGCTAAGCGGCATCTCAAAGCGCAAGAAATGGCGAGTAAAATGCACTATTAAACTTCTAGGGTAGGGCAAACAGAGACCCCATTAGATCACTTTATATTATGGTTAATTTAAGAATTCAGCGAAATTCTATCACATTTGTTCAATTTACGTCGCTCCTATTTCAGATAGCATATTGGGCTAAGCCGCATCTCAAAGCGCATGAAATGGCGAGTAAAATGCACTATTAAACTTCTAGGGTAGGGCAATCAGAGACCCGATTAGATCATTTTATATTTTGGTTAATAAAAGAATTCATCGAAATTCTATCACGTTTGTTCAATTTACATCGCTCCTATTTCAGATAGCGTATTGGGCTAAGCGGCATCGCAATGCGCATGAAATGGCCAGTAAAATGCACTATTAAACTTCTAGGATAAGGCAAACGGAGACCCGATTAGACCATTTCATATTACGGTTAATATAAGAATTCAGCGTGATTCTATCAGATTTGTTCAACTTACGCCGCTCCTATTTCAGATAGCGTACTGGGCTAGGCGGCATCTTAAAGCGCGTGGAATGGCGAGCAAAATGCACTCTTAATCTTCTATGATAGGGCAATCAGAGACCCGATTAGATCATTTTATATTTTGGTTAATATAAGAATTCAGCGAAATTCTATCACATTTGTTCAATTTACGTCGCTCCTATTTCAGATAGCGTATTGGGCTAAGCGGCATGTCAAAGCGCAAGAAATGGCGAGTAAAATGCACTATTAAACTTCTAGGGTAGGGCAAACAGAGACCCCATTTGATCATTTTATATTATGGTTAATTTAAGAATTCAGCGAAATTCTATCACATTTGTTCAATTTACGTTGCTCCTATTTCAGATAGCGTACTGGGCTAGGCGGCATCTTAAAGCGCGTGGAATGACGAGTAAAATGCACTATTAAACTTCTATGATAGGGCAATCAGAGACCCGATTAGATCATTTTATATTTTGGTTAATATAAGAATTCAGCGAAATTCCATCACATTTGTTCAATTTACGTCGCTCCAATTTCAGATAGCTTATTGGGCTAAGCGGCATCGCAAAGCGCATGAATTGACGAGTGAAATGCACTATTAAACTTCTTGGGTAGGTCGAACAGAGAGCCGATTACATCATGTCATATTATGGTTAATTTAAGAATTCGGCAAAATTCTCTCACATTTGTTCAATTTACGTCGCTGATATTTCAGATGGCGTATTGGGCTAAGAGGCATCTTAAAGCGTGTGTAATGGCGAGTAAAATGCACTATTAAACTTCTATGATAGGGCAATCAGAGACCCGATTAGATCATTTTATATTTTGGTTAATATAAGAATTCAGCGAAATTCTATCACATTTGTTCAATTTACGTCGCTCCAATTTCAGATAGCTTATTGGGCTATGCGGCATCGCAAAGCGCATGAATTGACGTGTGAAATGCACTATTAAACTTCTTGGGTAGGGCGAACAAAGACCCGATTAGATCATTTTACATTAAGGTTAATATAAGAATTCAGCGAAATTCTATCACATTTGTTCAATTTACATCGCTCCTATTTCAAATAGCGACTTGTGCTAAGCGGCATCTCAAAGCGCAGGAAATGACGAGTAAAATGCACTATTAAACTTCTAGGGTAGGGCAAACAGAGACCCCATTAGATCATTTTATATTATGGTTAATTTAAGAATTCAGCGAAATTCTCTCACATTTGTTCAATTTACGTCGCTGATATTTCAGATAGCGTATTGGGCTAAGCGGCATCTCAAAGCGCAAGAAATGGCGAGTAAAATGCACTATTAAACTTCTAGGGTAGGGCAAACAGAGACCCGATTAGGTCATTTCATATTATGGTTAATTTAAGAATTCAGAAAAATTCTATCACATTTGTTCAATTTACGTCGTTCCGATTTCAGATAGCATACTGGGCTAGGCGGCAACTTAAAGCGCGCGGAATGGCGAGTAAAATGCACTATTAAACTTCTATGATAGGGCAATCAGAGACCCGATTAGATCATTTTATATTTTGGTTAATATAAGAATTCAGCGAAATTCCATCACATTTGTTCAATTTACGTCGCTCCAATTTCAGATAGCTTATTGGGCTAAGCGGCATCGCAAAGCGCATGAATTGACGAGTGAAATGCACTATTAAACTTCTTGGGTAGGTCGAACAGAGAGCCGATTACATCATGTCATATTATGGTTAATTTAAGAATTCGGCAAAATTCTCTCACATTTGTTCAATTTACGTCGCTGATATTTCAGATGGCGTATTGGGCTAAGCGGCATCTTAAAGCGTGTGTAATGGCGAGTAAAATGCACTATTAAACTTCTATGATAGGGCAATCAGAGACCCGATTAGATCATTTTATATTTTGGTTAATATAAGAATTCAGCGAAATTCTATCACATTTGTTCAATTTACGTCGCTCCAATTTCAGATAGCTTATTGGGCTATGCGGCATCGCAAAGCGCATGAATTGACGAGTGAAATGCACTATTAAACTTCTTGGGTAGGGCGAACAAAGACCCGATTAGATCATTTTACATTAAGGTTAATATAAGAATTCAGCGAAATTCTATCACATTTGTTCAATTTACATCGCTCCTATTTCAGATAGCGACTTGTGCTAAGCGGCATCTCAAAGCGCAGGAAATGACGAGTAAAATGCACTATTAAACTTCTAGGGTAGGGCAAACAGAGACCCCATTAGATCATTTTATATTATGGTTAATTTAAGAATTCAGCGAAATTCTCTCACATTTGTTCAATTTACGTCGCTGATATTTCAGATAGCGTATTGGGCTAAGCGGCATCTCAAAGCGCAAGAAATGGCGAGTAAAATGCACTATTAAACTTCTAGGGTAGGGCAAACAGAGACCCGATTAGGTCATTTCATATTATGGTTAATTTAAGAATTCAGAAAAATTCTATCACATTTGTTCAATTTACGTCGTTCCGATTTCAGATAGCATACTGGGCTAGGCGGCAACTTAAAGCGCGCGGAATGGCGAGTAAAATGCACTATTAAACTTATATGATAGGGCAATCAGAGACCCGATTAGATCATTTAATATTTTGGTTAATATAAGAATTCAGCGAAATTCTATCACATTTGTTCAATTTACGTCGTTCCTATTTCAGATAGCGTACTGGTCTAGGCGGCATCTTAAAGCGTGTGTAATGGCGAGTAAAATGCACTATTAAACTTCTATGATGGGGCAATCAGAGACCCGAGTAGATCATTTCATATTTTGGTTAATATAAGAATTCAGCGAAATTCTATCACATTTGTTCAATTTACGTCGCTCCTATTTCAGATAGCTTATTGGGCTACGCGGCTTCTCAAAGCGCATGAAATGACGAGTGAAATGCACTATTAAACTTCAAGGGTAGGGCGAACAAAGACCCGATTAGATCATTTTACATTAAGGTTAATATAAGAATTCAGCGAAATTCTATCAGATTTGTTCAATTTACATCGCTCCTATTTCAGATAGCGACTTGTGCTAAGCGTCATCTCAAAGCGCAAGAAATGGCGAGTAAAATGCACTATTAAACTTCTTGGATAAGGCAAACAGAGACCCGATTAGATCATTTTATATTACGGTTAATATAAGAATTCAGCGTAATTCTGTGACATTTGTTCAACTTACGTAGCTCCTATTTCAGATAGCGTATTGGGCTAAGCGGTATCTCAAAGCGCAAGAAATGGCGAGTAAAATGCACTATTAAACTTCTAGGGTAGGGCAAACAGAGACCCGATTAGATCATTTTATATTATGGTTAAGTTAAGAATTCTGCGAAATTCTATCACATTTGTTCAATTTACATCGCTCCTATTTCAGATAGCGTACTGGGCTAAGCGGCATCTCAAAGCGCATGAAATGACGAGTGAAAAGCACTATTAACCTTCTTGGGTAGGGCGAACAGAGACCCGATTAGAACATTTTACATTAAGGTTAATATAAGAATTCAGCGAAATTCTCTCACATTTTTTCAATTTACGTCGCTGATATTTCAGATATCGTACTGGGCTAGGCGGCGTCTCAAAGCGCGTGGAAGGGCGAGTAAAATGCACTACTAAAATTCTGTGATAGGACAATCAGAGTCCCGATTAGATCATTTTATATTTTGTTTACTATAAGATTTCAGGGAAATTCTATCACATTTGTTCAATTTACGTCGCTCCTATTTCAGATAGCGTATTGGGCTCAGCGGCATCCCAAAGCGCATGAAATGGCGAGTGAAATGCACTATTAAACTTCTAGGTTAGGGCGAACAGAGACCCGATTAGATCATTTTATATTATGGTTAATTTAAGAATTCAGCAAAATTCTATCACATTTGTTCAATTTACGTCGCTCCTATTTCAGATAGCGTACTGGGCTAGGCGGCATCTTAAAGCGCGTGGAGTGGAGAGTAAACTGCACTATTAATCTTCTATGATAGGGCAATCAGAGACCCGATTAGATCATTTTATATTTTTGTGAATATAAGAATTCAGCGAAATTCTATCACATTTGTTCAATTTACGTCGCTCCTATTTCAGATAGCATATTGGGCTAAGCGGCATCGCAAAGCGCATGAAATGACGAGTGAAATGCACTATTAAACTTCTTGGGTAGGTCGAACAGAGAGCCGATTACATCATGTCATATTATGGTTAATTTAAGAATTCGGCAAAATTCTATCACATTTGTTCAATTTACGTCGCTCCTATTTCAGATAGCATATTGGGCTAAGCGGCATCTCAAAGCGCATGAAATGACGAGTGAAATGCACTATTAAACTTCTAGGGTAGGGCGAACAGAGACCCGATTAGATCATTTTACATTAAGGTTAATATAAGTATTCAGGGAAATTCTATCACATTTGTTCAATTTACGTCGCTCCTATTTCAGATAGCGTATTGGGCTAAGAGGCATCTCAAAGCGCATGAAATAGCGAGTAAAATGCACTGTTAAACATCTAGGGTAAGGCAAACAGAGACCCGATTAGATCATTTCATATTATGGTTTATTTAAGAATTCAGAAAAATTCTATCACATTCGTTCAATTTACGTGGCTCCTATTTCAGATAGCTTATTGGGCTCAGCGGCATCTCAAAGCGCATGAAATGACGAGTGAAATGCACTATTAATCTTCTAGGGTAGGGCGAACAGAGACCCGATTAGATCATTTTACATTAAGGTTAATATAAGAATTCAGCGAGATTCTCTCACATTTGTTCAATTTACGTCGCTGATATTTCAGATAGCGTATTGGGCTAAGCGGCATCTCAAAGCGCAAGAAATGGCAAGTAAAATGAACTATTAAACTTCTAGGGTAGGGCAAACAGAGACCCGATTAGATCATTTTATATTATGGTTAATTTAAGAATTCAGTGAAATTCTATCACATTTGTTCAATTTACGTCGCTCCTATTGCAGATAGCGTATTGGGCTAAGCGGCATCTCAAAGCGCAAGAAATGGCGAGTAAAATGCTCTATTAAACTTCTAGGATAAGGCAAACAGAGACCCGATTAGATCATTTTATATTACGGTTAATATAAGAATTCAGCGTAATTCTGTGACATTTGTTCAACTTACGTAGCTCCTATTTCAGATAGCGTATTGGGCTAAGCGGTATCTCAAAGCGCAAGAAATGGCGAGTAAAATGCACTATTAAACTTCTAGGGTAGGGCAAACAGAGACCCGATTAGATCATTTTATATTATGGTTAAGTTAAGAATTCTGCGAAATTCTATCACATTTGTTCAATTTACATCGCTCCTATTTCAGATAGCGTACTGGGCTAAGCGGCATCTCAAAGCGCATGAAATGACGAGTGAAAAGCACTATTAACCTTCTTGGGTAGGGCGAACAGAGACCCGATTAGAACATTTTACATTAAGGTTAATATAAGAATTCAGCGAAATTCTCTCACATTTTTTCAATTTACGTCGCTGATATTTCAGATATCGTACTGGGCTAGGCGGCGTCTCAAAGCGCGTGGAAGGGCGAGTAAAATGCACTACTAAAATTCTGTGATAGGACAATCAGAGTCCCGATTAGATCATTTTATATTTTGTTTACTATAAGATTTCAGGGAAATTCTATCACATTTGTTCAATTTACGTCGCTCCTATTTCAGATAGCGTATTGGGCTCAGCGGCATCCCAAAGCGCATGAAATGGCGAGTGAAATGCACTATTAAACTTCTAGGGTAGGGCGAACAGAGACCCGATTAGATCATTTTATATTATGGTTAATTTAAGAATTCAGCAAAATTCTATCACATTTGTTCAATTTACGTCGCTCCTATTTCAGATAGCGTACTGGGCTAGGCGGCATCTTAAAGCGCGTGGAGTGGAGAGTAAACTGCACTATTAATCTTCTATGATAGGGCAATCAGAGACCCGATTAGATCATTTTATATTTTTGTGAATATAAGAATTCAGCGAAATTCTATCACATTTGTTCAATTTACGTCGCTCCTATTTCAGATAGCATATTGGGCTAAGCGGCATCGCAAAGCCCATGAAATGACGAGTGAAATGCACTATTAAACTTCTTGGGTAGGTCGAACAGAGAGCCGATTACATCATGTCATATTATGGTTAATTTAAGAATTCGGCAAAATTCTATCACATTTGTTCAATTTACGTCGCTCCTATTTCAGATAGCATATTGGGCTAAGCGGCATCTCAAAGCGCATGAAATGACGAGTGAAATGCACTATTAAACTTCTAGGGTAGGGCGAACAGAGACCCGATTAGATCATTTTACATTAAGGTTAATATAAGTATTCAGGGAAATTCTATCACATTTGTTCAATTTACGTCGCTCCTATTTCAGATAGCGTATTGGGCTAAGAGGCATCTCAAAGCGCATGAAATAGCGAGTAAAATGCACTGTTAAACATCTAGGGTAAGGCAAACAGAGACCCGATTAGATCATTTCATATTATGGTTTATTTAAGAATTCAGAAAAATTCTATCACATTCGTTCAATTTACGTGGCTCCTATTTCAGATAGCTTATTGGGCTCAGCGGCATCTCAAAGCGCATGAAATGACGAGTGAAATGCACTATTAATCTTCTAGGGTAGGGCGAACAGAGACCCGATTAGATCATTTTACATTAAGGTTAATATAAGAATTCAGCGAGATTCTCTCACATTTGTTCAATTTACGTCGCTGATATTTCAGATAGCGTATTGGGCTAAGCGGCATCTCAAAGCGCAAGAAATGGCAAGTAAAATGAACTATTAAACTTCTAGGGTAGGGCAAACAGAGACCCGATTAGATCATTTTATATTATGGTTAATTTAAGAATTCAGTGAAATTCTATCACATTTGTTCAATTTACGTCGCTCCTATTGCAGATAGCGTATTGGGCTAAGCGGCATCTCAAAGCGCAA